>JASCZW010005978.1:0-119524 GCA_034211315.2 Aedes japonicus | reverse complement strand
ACTCTATACGCTCTTCATACTTTTTTATATGAGGTGACCAAACAACACTGCAGTATTCTAATATTAACCTCACAAAAGAAATAAATAATGTTTTGATTGTGTAAGGGTCCTGGATGTTCTGATCAGAACGTTTCATGAAATTAAGCATATTGCTTGCTCAATGAATTTATGTGTTATAATGATCCATAAATGTCAATTTAGTATCTAAAATTATTCCTTAATCTCTTATTTTATTACATTTTTTAATATTTTGATTTTCTAAATACACTGAAATACTTGGTGTGCATCATTTTTGACTATAAGTTATAAGATTAAATTTTTTCACATTAAGTTCTAACAACCTTTACAACACCATGCATAAAAGATCTGGATTTCATTCTCAAATAAATTTATATCATTATAATTTCTTATTTCAAAAAACAGTTTCATATCGGCAGCATATATAAGAACTCTTAGATTTTTTAAAACAAAAGATATATCGTAAACATAAATAAAAATAAAATAAAAATAAAATAAAAAGGAGTAGACCTAGGTGTGAACCTTGAGGAACACCAGATGTGAGTGTAATAGGATTTGATTTTTTATCATTGAATCTAACTATTTGCTGACGATCTGTTAAATACGACTTAATATAATTGAGGAGTCTTAACTCAATTCCTATTTTTCAAGATTGAAAATCAACATAGAAATGTCAAGTTTTTCAAACGCTTTGCTGAAATCGGTATAAAGAGCTTCTACGTAATTACCTTTATCCGTTGTTTTCAATGAGTAAGTAATCAACAAATTCGTTGAATTTCTGTTAAGAAAATCATCCGTCTAGCGTGCACTAATAAAAACTAATTATTGGGGTGCAATAACTGAAGTTCGTCCGCTTTGATGCAATTTGTATCACATTGACTTCGTTGGTACCGCCTTCTATCGTGAAATAGCATCCGACGCCATTACCACCTCTTAGCAAAAAAAATTGATTCAATCCTACGGTAGTAGTTGTGCTGTACAAATCAAAATTTGCTGTACAGGGTGCGGCATACAATAATGCGAAAATTTTCAAACTTGAGTATTGGGTTGTGACTAATTTCTGTCGGAAGTGTATTTGTTTATGTTTACTTTCAATTGCTGAAGAATCCAAACATTCTAAACATTCAGTTTGTTGCTCGCCCAGAAGAAGCCGAAAGGGATTGCCAAGGTGGTAGGTTGCCATTTGGCAACAGTTTACCGCATAAAAAAGTCCCTGCAGGACGATCCTAAGCAGCGGAAGCCGGGAAACGGACGTCCACGCTTTTTTTATTTTTATTTATTTATTTATTTATTTTATTTCGTCAAGCAATGTAGACTACATACAATGGTTACAGTGTTCTACTTACATACTATACATTATTTCTGTTGTCTTTTAGACGACATTTTATTTGTTCTTTAGACATAGTGATGCCGATGATTTCGCAATGTAAGTTATACTGGCGCATCATTCGATTAATGGGGCAATTTTTTGCATAATTAGTTCTGTATGACTTTTCTAAGAATAATTTCCGTGTTCTAAGATGCCGACTGGGATTATAAAAGTTCAATTGCGAGAGTAGTTCTTCTGATTTTATGCGTTGTGAAATAATGTCATTGACGTAGAAAAGCATTGCAGATTCGCGGCGTTCTTTAAGTGTCTGTAAATTGATAAGCATGCAGCGTGCTTCATAAGATGGCAGTGGAAATACAGTCCAATTCAATTTCCTTAGGGCATATAAAAGAAATTGCTTTTGGACGGATTCTATGCGTTCGTCGTGTATGGAACAGTACGGGTTCCATACTAGGTTGCAGCATTCCAGAATTGGCCTGACATATGTAATGTATAATATTTTAATAGTATATGGATCTTGAAAATTGTGACTGAACCTCTTAATGAAGCCCAGCATGCTATTTGCTTTACTTATAATAGTGTTGTAATGTTCTACAAAAGTGAGTTTAGAGTCTAGGGTAATGCCTAAGTCCCTTACTATTTTGCATGTTTCTACTTTTTGGTTTCCTAAAAATATTTCCATACGAGGTGTTTCGATTTTTCTGCTAAATACTATTGAGTTACATTTTTTCACGTTAAGTTGAAGTAAGCTTTTGCTACACCATGTGTTGAATAAGTTAATTTCGTTCTGGAATTCTTCTGCGTCACTAGGATTGTTTATTTCCATGAAGAGCTTCATGTCATCTGCATATATCAGTATTTGGATTTTTTAAGTATGTAGGAAATGTCGTTTATGTACAAAATAAAAAGAAGTGGGCCTAAATGTGAACCTTGGGGGACCCCCGAGGTGACAGAGATAGGTTCTGAAAGTTTATTTTGAAAGCGAACAATTTGTTCGCGATGCGTTAAATATGACTGCAGCCAATTTAACAGTCCAGGTTCCATTCCAATTGTTTGCAATTTGAAGAGTAATAATGGTATGTCGATTCGGTCAAAGGCCTTACTGAAGTCAGAGTAAAGTGCTTCTACGTGCTTGCCATTGTCCATTGCATTCAAAATAAAAGTTACAAATTCAAGAAGATTAGAAGTGGTTGAGCGACCTTTGAAAAAGCCGTGCTGTTTGCTTGTAATTTGATTTTTTACTTGCTGAAAAATATTTTCATTCACGAGAGATTCAAAAAGTTTTGGGATGCAAGAGATAATGGCAATTCCACGATAGTTGCGGATGTCTGATTTCGTGCCTGATTTGAAAATCGGAACCAAATAAGAAGATTTCCAAATGGTGGGAAATGTTCCGCTCTTAAGAGACATATTAAAGAGAAGTTCTAAAGGGAGGGCAAGTTCGTCTGAAAGGTTCTTTAAAAATACGGGTGCAATACCGTCTGGGCCTGGTCCCTTAGAAGCGTTCAAGTTTTTTAGTGCATTGAGAATTTCATGAGGAGGTAATTGATTTACAGATATATTGTTGGAAAATTCAGGAATGAATGCAAAGAAGTCGCGATCACGGTCTTCTTCGGAGAATGTAGTGTATACTTCTTGGAAGAAATCTGCAAAAAGCTTGCAGATTTCAGAAGGATTATCACCTACATTTCCGTCAAAATGCATTCTTGGGGGGAAATTGCTATTTTTCAATTTCGTTTTTACATAATTGAAAAAATTCTTAGGACATGATTTGACTTCAGTTTCGACTTTACGATTATATTCTTCATGTGCAGAATTAATGGCCGTGTTAAGTTGGTTGCATATGTCATAATAGTTTTGCAAATTTGTGCTAGATTTTTGCTTTTTATATAATATGTGTGCTTTTTGTTTTTTGTTCTTTAAATGTTTCAAATGTGGATTGAACCACACTGGTAATTTATTGTTTTGGGTTCGCCTTCTTCTTTTCATTGGTACAGTTTCTGAAATAAGGTACTGAATAATTGAATGAAATTTGCCTACTTCAGTGTTGACATTTCCTTCAATACTTATTATATTCTGCCAATTTATTGTACATAGTCTACGTTTTGCTTCTTCGTAATTTGCTTTTTGATATTCCGGCACTTCCTCGAAATCCCAGTCGCTGGGGGTGTGAGTATTATGTACGAAGAGTGAATATTCAATTGCTGAGTGAAATACTTCATTTTTCCATAGAGGTGACAATGAAGTACTCACACAAAAGTCTTCAGTGCAGTTCGTAAATAAGAGGTCTAAAAAAGCATTTTGCTGATTCTTTATATGATTAATTTGGTGCAAGCCAAAATGTGAAATTTGGTCGAATAGGAATTGTAAAGTTTCGTCTTCGCCTACGACTGGGAGTAGAATTGATTCATTTTCGATGTCAGGGATGAAGTTCGCATTCCGTTTATTAAAGTCACCATAAATATGCAGTTTTACTTCCGGTTCCATATTCGACGTGATAATTTCGACATTTTGAAAAAATAATTCGGAAGATTGTTTATTGGCATGTTCGGGTGGGAAACACACAGATGCAAAAATATGTGTTTCATCAGGAATGAGAGCTTTAACCCAGACATGCTCAAATTCTTTGTGCTTGATAGTTTTTAGTTCTTGAGAAGTAAAGTCTGCATTGATGGCAATGAGAACTCCACCTCCAGATTTTTTATTGCTATATTGCAAATTACGGTCATGCCGGAATACATTAAATTTATTTCCAAAAATTTCTTCGCTTTTTACGCTTTCATCCCAGCTTGTTTCGGTTGCCAGAATAACGTTGAAAGAAGAGGCTAGAAGTTTTTGTTGAATTTCTTTCATTTTGGCTGGGCTTTTCATGCGATTGAAATTTTGGCAATATACCAAAATTTCAGTCTCATTCTGTTGAGAAGACGAAGACAGTTTTGGAGGATTAATCATACTTACAATACTATTAAATGATACTTCTTCCAAAGGGCGCGTTAGTGTTTCCGAAAATTTGAAGGGTTATAAAATTTCAGGGCGGCCTCCCTACTACGCTGCAGTCGTTCTGTACGTTCACTAGACAGGAACGCTCGATGTGACTGAAGGTCTGCCAAGGCGTCATTGCGTGGGATTCCTAGTTCTGCATGGACGTCCAGGAAAATTTCGCGCAAGAATCTTATGTCTGTTGGTAGTCCTTCGGCTGCTAGTGTTAATGTTGCACTAATTTTTGTGATTCCGCGAATGCATACGGAAGGTGGTTGATCATGCAGCAATGAAAGGTAGGTCCGCACTAAGTCCATAATTTTAGGGTCCCGTAGTCGCGCCTTCAGAAAGCGTTGGTCACCAGATGCTGATTGTTCCGTCAGTCTGACTATAGGCGGCCGCATTGGGTCCAAAAGTGGTGGATGATCAGCTGATTGCTGCGTCATGCTTACGCTGGGCGGTGGGCGCATAGTGTAAAATGACCGGCTAGGTATAGAATTCGATTCCCGATATGTTGATGTGTCGGTATTTTCGATGGTGCTTGCTTCAGTATGTTGTTGTGTCTGGTTTTCTGCTCGGTATGGGTTGATTGTTTCACCTTTTTTGAAGTTGATAAGTTTTGATACCGAGAGGGCTGCAATTGGGTGGTCAGTGGACGTCCAACGTGTTTGGCATTTACTCCATCATGCGGCGTTTAACGAATGCTATGTTCGCCCCGGCTGAGTAGTACTTAAAATTTAAATCAGCACAATAGAAAAATTCAACCAAACTCTTTAATTTACTTGACGGGGGAGAAACATGGTTCCCGATTGAACTTGGTTGGTCTTCTTGGTTCAGATCCTCGTCGTTGCTGGTGACCATCAGCAGGTGACGTGGGACAACCTGTTGTCTGTTTGTCACGGGTGACTTTTTCCCGCCAACTCGTAGGCTTCAGCAGCGAGGTTGATGGGAGCATCAGCACCAACGCCGCTCCGACCAACGACTGCTCGCCAGTACACCATCCAATATGCTTGCTGCCGCCGATTGCGTTTCTACGCCACTACACAGCTCCACGACTGCCGAAATACTGAAGCAAAATTTCAAGGTGTACCTCTTTTAAAACCTTCGTGGCTAGTTGGGAGACGTTCGTTACTTAAATATGAAGTCTGCGTTAGGAAATAACTGTGCATTTGGTAAATTTACTCTGAAAAATCGGCATTATAAGACATCACCTTGTATTTGCGATAATTTCAATAGTAGAATGATAGAAAAGCAATAGATTTAAATATTGGAATCGAAGCGTAGAAAGTGTTTCGATCGATTGAGGCAAAAATTTTGGAAATCAATCGAGGAATGACTTAGTTATTAACGTTCAAAACCTAAGCATATTTCTTTCGTTATTTCGTTGACGCTCCAAATTTTTGTACTCGCAACATGTACCCCTGTATTAAAAACAAAGACGTAGTCCTATGTCAAAATAACTCTTTCCATGGGTGGATTGCTTTCACCGTGATGTCAGTAATTAATATCGAATGTCGCCGCACTACGGCGCCACAATATTAGCATACACATGTTTTTTTTGTGATATTCGTATTCATCTGTTCTCTGTGACATTATTATCCTTATTGCGTTGTAGATGATTGTGGTCTGTTTGGGAATTCAAAGTCTGTTATTGTCGATAGACGTCCAAGTCGAAATAGAGTTAATTGAACGATAGACCAGCATTGGGAAGTAAATATCTAAGAAAATTCTATTGTTAACTCTTTAGATAGCATTTGGTGTCCCTAAAAAGGACCATTTGGTTTTAATAATGGGCAGCGGACACGGCCCCGGTTGTATTTTCTACGATGGTTGAGAGGGCCACAATCTTTAACGCGTAGAAGACAACTATGGAACCACATACTTGCATGATGAATCCTAGAGAGTTTGAGCGGTTAAGTGGAATACCTGTAACTATAGATGAGAAGAAAAAATAGTATTTTCCATTTAAATTCAATTACTTTTGCTTTTCTCTACAGATACGCGTATTTTGTGTACAATGTGCAGACTTGGAATTAAATGGAAAATAGGAATTTTTCTTCTCATTTCTAGTCACATACTTGCAGCCAAATGCTGCGACATTTCACTTTCTCAAAATCATCTGATTCCTATCGAATGATTGAAATTTTTAACAGCACAAGAGAAATATTCAACCAAATAAACTCTTTAATAAGCAAACTGATATGGTCGTACTGAAAAGGACGAATTTAGTTAACGGTAACGAAACATTGTTGGCGATTGAACTTGGGATTTCTTCATGGTATTTTTGGTTCAGCTTCTCGTCGGTGCAGGTGGCCTACTACAGGTGACGTGGGCTGATTCTTGTCCCGTTGTTGTCACGGGTGGCTTTATCCCATCAACTCGTAGGCTTAACCAACCTTATTTCTAGCAGCGAAATTGATGGATAAATCGGCCCAAACAGTCAACTGCACCAACCTTTCTGGATGAGTACTGCTCGCCAGTGCACCCTCCAGTGTGCTCGCTCGCCTATAGGGTGCGGCAGAAAATAATGCGAAAATTTGCCTTTATATTTTTAAATCTCAGTTTCAACTAATTCAAGCAAGAACATCCACATTTTCCAAAACAGTTATCTTTATAAAGTCCTTTTAAACAAATTTATTCCATGTGTCCTCCATTTTTATTAATAACGCCCTCGAGCCGACGCCGGAAGCCAGAGCATGCCTTTCGGACGTAGTCCTCCGACATTGACTGCCATGTGCGTGTTATGGTTGACTTCAGGGTGTTCACACTAGGGTGTGATGTTTTGCAGGCTCGTGCTTCAACATGTACTCAAATCGAATAATCTAACGGATTAAGATCAAGATAAAGGGTCCACAAATCCTTCGGCTACAACTTGATGTAACCGTTCAACCATTGTTGGGTTCGATTAGACGTGTGACACGGCGCTCCATCCTGCTGTACCGATATACACTTCGGTGTTGATTTTAACTCCAGCATCAATGAAAACACGCGGCATTTTCAAACCGTTGGACACCACCAAGTCAAACATCATGACACCAGCCGGATGTTTGGTTTAAAATTTGAATATCACTTTTTTCGGATCGTTCCCATTTTCTTTGGTGAAATGAACCGGTCCGTGCGGCTGTTGGCCACAGCATCGATGCTGAAAACTTTTCGTCGGAGAATAGGATTATCATTTTTTCCTTCTTCAACAAGGAAAGCAATCTCTTGAAACGAGTCACTCGTAGCTCCTTGACCCGGTCCGCAATCAAGTGGCGTTTCACTCTGGCTCTGGAAGATGCATGCAGGTCTTCTTTGATGATTCTCCGCATGGAGTTCTCCGAAATATTGGCTTCCTTTGCAAGTTTTCTTACGGAACGCACCGGGTTGCGAGCAATTTTTGCACGGACCGATTGGATCACGTTCGGGGTGCATGCGATTCGCCACGGACAGTCTTCGGGCGCGGACGCGTTTGCATTTCGCTCCGCAATTAACTTGTATATTTACCTTTTTTTACCTTATTGACAACGTCGCGTGCGGGTCTTACTGGCCTTTGTAAATCGAATCGCGTAGAACATTTTATATAAAAACTAATTATGCCGTGTGGTGTTAAATCGTGCAGCACTAGCGACGACCGCTTTCTATGGAAGTGCGAATTTTGTATGAAAAAATACCATGCTGCCTGCGTCGGTGTACAACGACAACGTGAGCATTTCATCACCGCATATATGGTGCCTTTGTGTGCTGACTGCCAACTCATTTTACGGAAGGAAGCTGACGTGAGGAAGCTGCTTCATCAACAGTAACAACTTGTGGATGCAATCCGCTTCAAACAGACGCGAACCATCGTATTGCTGCTGACCTGAAAAAATTCTGCATAGTATCCGAACTCTTCGAAAGTATTGAACACCTGCTTGAAGACGTGAAAGGAACGTTGGCAGTAACAATTGAAAATAATCAAAATATAAGCAGCACAGTCGGTCAGCATATAAAGTCGTGTGACCTACATATACACACGTCCATGGCCGGCATCAACGAATCGAATTCCACGATGGCGCAAAAAATTAAAGAACATTTTGACGAACGGCTATTAAGCATATCAAATGACATGGCACTTTTATCGAAAGGTGCCGAATCGTCATCACCTCCAGTCTACTATGATGACTCAAAGCTTCGGGAAATTCTGGAAGAAGTGAAATTTGTGTCTAGGGCTGTTTCTAGCCTTCAGATCAATGCAACCAACAATACAAAGCCACATCAGAAGACCCTGGAAGAAGAATTAGCAGAAAGATCGTCAGTACACAATACTGTTATTTCGAAAGAGCATACATCTCCTGGATGGCGATTTTTGGGTCATAAATGGCATTGGAAGCAAGACTGGTCCAAAGTAGACGCCAAACAGCGGGCTCGTAGGCTACAGGAAAAAGCTGCTGAAAAAGCCAAACGTATCAGAAAAAGTAAAAAACAACAGTTCACCCACACCAGACGTCCAGACTATGACAACAAACCCAATAAAAACTTCCAAGGAAATGAAAGACACACACAAAAATCTGACAAAGAACTACTGGCTACTGCAAAAGTTCAATTTTCCCGACGTCGATTCCCGATATGTTGATGTGTCGGTATTTTCGATGGTGCTTGCTTCAGTATGTTGTTGTGTCTGGTTTTCTGCTCGGTATGGGTTGATTGTTTCACCTTTTTTGAAGTTGATAAGTTTTGATACCGAGAGGGCTGCAATTGGGTGGTCAGTGGACGTATCAAAACTTATCAACTTCAAAAAAGGTGAAACAATCAACCCATACCGAGCAGAAAACCAGACACAACAACATACTGAAGCAAGCACCATCGAAAATACCGACACATCAACATATCGGGAATCGACGTCGGGAAAATTGAACTTTTGCAGTAGCCAGTAGTTCTTTGTCAGATTTTTGTGTGTGTCTTTCATTTCCTTGGAAGTTTTTATTGGGTTTGTTGTCATAGTCTGGACGTCTGGTGTGGGTGAACTGTTGTTTTTTACTTTTTCTGATACGTTTGGCTTTTTCAGCAGCTTTTTCCTGTAGCCTACGAGCCCGCTGTTTGGCGTCTACTTTGGACCAGTCTTGCTTCCAATGCCATTTATGACCCAAAAATCGCCATCCAGGAGATGTATGCTCTTTCGAAATATCAGTATTGTGTACTGACGATCTTTCTGCTAATTCTTCTTCCAGGGTCTTCTGATGTGGCTTTGTATTGTTGGTTGCATTGATCTGAAGGCTAGAAACAGCCCTAGACACAAATTTCACTTCTTCCAGAATTTCCCGAAGCTTTGAGTCATCATAGTAGACTGGAGGTGATGACGATTCGGCACCTTTCGATAAAAGTGCCTTGTCATTTGATATGCTTAATAGCCGTTCGTCAAAATGTTCTTTAATTTTTTGCGCCATCGTGGAATTCGATTCGTTGATGCCGGCCATGGACGTGTGTATATGTAGGTCACACGACTTTATATGCTGACCGACTGTGCTGCTTATATTTTGATTATTTTCAATTGTTACTGCCAACGTTCCTTTCACGTCTTCAAGCAGGTGTTCAATACTTTCGAAGAGTTCAGATACTATGCAGAATTTTTTCAGGTCAGCAGCAATACGATGGTTCGCGTCTGTTTGAAGCGGATTGCATCCACAAGTTGTTCCTGTTGATGAAGCAGCTTCCTCACGTCAGCTTCCTTCCGTAAAATGAGTTGGCAGTCAGCACACAAAGGCACCATATATGCGGTGATGAAATGCTCACGTTGTCGTTGTACACCGACGCAGGCAGCATGGTATTTTTTCATACAAAATTCGCACTTCCATAGAAAGCGGTCGTCGCTAGTGCTGCACGATTTAACACCACACGGCATAATTAGTTTTTATATAAAATGTTCTACGCGATTCGATTTACAAAGGCCAGTAAGACCCGCACGCGACGTTGTCAATAAGGTAAAAAAAGGTAAATATACAAGTTAATTGCGGAGCGAAATGCAAACGCGTCCGCGCCCGAAGACTGTCCGTGGCGAATCGCATGCACCCCGAACGTGATCCAATCGGTCCGTGCAAAAATTGCTCGCAACCCGGTGCGTTCCGTAAGAAAACTTGCAAAGGAAGCCAATATTTCGGAGAACTCCATGCGGAGAATCATCAAAGAAGACCTGCATGCATCTTCCAGAGCCAGAGTGAAACGCCACTTGATTGCGGACCGGGTCAAGGAGCTACGAGTGACTCGTTTCAAGAGATTGCTTTCCTTGTTGAAGAAGGAAAAAATGATAATCCTATTCTCCGACGAAAAGTTTTCAGCATCGATGCTGTGGCCAACAGCCGCACGGACCGGTTCATTTCACCAAAGAAAATGGGAACGATCCGAAAAAGTGATATTCAAATTTTAAACCAAACATCCGGCTGGTGTCATGATGTTTGACTTGGTGGTGTCCAACGGTTTGAAAATGCCGCGTGTTTTCATTGATGCTGGAGTTAAAATCAACACCGAAGTGTATATCGGTACAGCAGGATGGAGCGCCGTGTCACACGTCTAATCGAACCCAACAATGGTTGAACGGTTACATCAAGTTGTAGCCGAAGGATTTGTGGACCCTTTATCTTGATCTTAATCCGTTAGATTATTCGATTTGAGTACATGTTGAAGCACGAGCCTGCAAAACATCACACCCTAGTGTGAACACCCTGAAGTCAACCATAACACGCACATGGCAGTCAATGTCGGAGGACTACGTCCGAAAGGCATGCTCTGGCTTCCGGCGTCGGCTCGAGGGCGTTATTAATAAAAATGGAGGACACATGGAATAAATTTGTTTAAAAGGACTTTATAAAGATAACTGTTTTGGAAAATGTGGATGTTCTTGCTTGAATTAGTTGAAACTGAGATTTAAAAATATAAAGGCAAATTTTCGCATTATTTTCTGCCGCACCCTATAGGCGAGCGAGCACACTGGAGGGTGCACTGGCGAGCAGTACTCATCCAGAAAGGTTGGTGCAGTTGACTGTTTGGGCCGATTTATCCATCAATTTCGCTGCTAGAAATAAGGTTGGTTAAGCCTACGAGTTGATGGGATAAAGCCACCCGTGACAACAACGGGACAAGAATCAGCCCACGTCACCTGTAGTAGGCCACCTGCACCGACGAGAAGCTGAACCAAAAATACCATGAAGAAATCCCAAGTTCAATCGCCAACAATGTTTCGTTACCGTTAACTAAATTCGTCCTTTTCAGTACGACCATATCAGTTTGCTTATTAAAGAGTTTATTTGGTTGAATATTTCTCTTGTGCTGTTAAAAATTTCAATCATTCGATAGGAATCAGATGATTTTGAGAAAGTGAAATGTCGCAGCATTTGGCTGCAAGTATGTGACTAGAAATGAGAAGAAAAATTCCTATTTTCCATTTAATTCCAAGTCTGCACATTGTACACAAAATACGCGTATCTGTAGAGATAAGCAAAAGTAATTGAATTTAAATGGAAAATACTATTTTTCTTCTCATCTATAGTTACAGGTATTCCACTTAACCGCTCAAACTCTCTAGGATTCATCATGCAAGTATGTGGTTCCATAGTTGTCTTCTACGCGTTAAAGATTGTGGCCCTCTCAACCATCGTAGAAAATACAACCGGGGCCGTGTCCGCTGCCCATTATTAAAACCAAATGGTCCTTTTAGGGACACCAAATGCTATCTAAAGAGTTAACAATAGAATTTTCTTAGATATTTACTTCCCAATGCTGGTCTATCGTTCAATTAACTCTATTTCGACTTGGACGTCTATCGACAATAACAGACTTTGAATTCCCAAACAGACCACAACCATCTACAACGCAATAAGGATAATAATGTCACAGAGAACAGATGAATACGAATATCACAAAAAAAACATGTGTATGCTAATATTGTGGCGCCGTAGTGCGGCGACATTCGATATTAATTACTGACATCACGGTGAAAGCAATCCACCCATGGAAAGAGTTATTTTGACATAGGACTACGTCTTTGTTTTTAATACAGGGGTACATGTTGCGAGTACAAAAATTTGGAGCGTCAACGAAATAACGAAAGAAATATGCTTAGGTTTTGAACGTTAATAACTAAGTCATTCCTCGATTGATTTCCAAAATTTTTGCCTCAATCGATCGAAACACTTTCTACGCTTCGATTCCAATATTTAAATCTATTGCTTTTCTATCATTCTACTATTGAAATTATCGCAAATACAAGGTGATGTCTTATAATGCCGATTTTTCAGAGTAAATTTACCAAATGCACAGTTATTTCCTAACGCAGACTTCATATTTAAGTAACGAACGTCTCCCAACTAGCCACGAAGGTTTTAAAAGAGGTACACCTTGAAATTTTGCTTCAGTATTTCGGCAGTCGTGGAGCTGTGTAGTGGCGTAGAAACGCAATCGGCGGCAGCAAGCATATTGGATGGTGTACTGGCGAGCAGTCGTTGGTCGGAGCGGCGTTGGTGCTGATGCTCCCATCAACCTCGCTGCTGAAGCCTACGAGTTGGCGGGAAAAAGTCACCCGTGACAAACAGACAACAGGTTGTCCCACGTCACCTGCTGATGGTCACCAGCAACGACGAGGATCTGAACCAAGAAGACCAACCAAGTTCAATCGGGAACCATGTTTCTCCCCCGTCAAGTAAATTAAAGAGTTTGGTTGAATTTTTCTATTGTGCTGATTTAAATTTTAAGTACTACTCAGCCGGGGCGAACATAGCATTCGTTAAACGCCGCATGATGGAGTAAATGCCAAACACGTTGAAAACCCAATGAACAAAGTTCTAGAACAAATTATTCGAGCCGAACTGCAATACGTCCCACTGACCATTTAGTATAGTTTATTTTAGTTCCTAGTTATGCATAACGGATTAGTTGCTGGCGGTGGACAGCAAATTAGGCATATTTCTGTTGAGAAAATCATCCGTCTACCGTGCACTAATTAAAACCAATTATTGTGGCACAATGACTAAAGTTCGTCCCCTTTGATGCAATTTCTATCACATTGCCGTCGTTGGTACCGCCTTCTTTTGTGCAATAGCATCCGACGCCATAACATACCAGCTCTTAGCAAAATTTTGACTCAGTCTTACAACAGTCGTGGAGCTGTGCAGTGGCTGTTTGCATGCAGTTAGTGGCAGCAAGCCTCCAAGAGGGTGCACTGGCGAGTAGTCGTTGCCCAGAGAGGCGATGGTGCAGTTTGCTCTTGCGGATGCTCCCGTCAACCTTGCTGCGAGAAACATGGCTGCCGAAGCCTACGAGTTGGCGGGAAAAAGCCCCCCGTGACGTGACAAACAACCCTAGTGGAATCGCAAACTATTTCTCCCTCGTCAACAAAATCCATCCTTTTCAGGACGACCAAATCAGTTTGCTTATTAAAGAGTATGTTTGGTTGAATATTTTTTTGTGCTGTTTGAAATTTCTTTCCTCCGATAGGAAGCAAATAATTTTGAGAATTTCCGACTATGTTTACTTAATTTGTTTTTTAATTCCATTCATTTGTCTTACAAACTAACTTACAACTTTAAGAGTTTTAGCCCAGTGGGCTATTTAGCTTAGTTTTAAATGTTTTTTGTGTTTTATATTTTTGATGTTTTTATGTTTAAATAACCTTTACAGTTCAGCCCTTGGGGCATTGTTAGTTTTAAAATTTGATAACCTACCTAATCTACATGTCCAACTATGTAAAATGTTGCAACGTAAATATGGCTGCAAAGTATGTGGTTCAACCATCGTAGAAAATACAAATAGGGCCGTATCATTATTAAAACCAAATGATCCTTTTTAGGGCCACCAAATGCTACCTAAAGAGTTAACAATAGAATTTTCTTACATATTTATTTCCCAATGCTAGTCTATCGTTAAATTAGCACTATTTCGACCTTAAGGGTGTCCACGATGAAATTGCCACACACAAAATTGATTCGCAAAATTCGAGTTTTTATCCGATTGCCAGGGATTGAGAAATAACTATTAAACTTCATTTTACCATTTTACTCGTATTTTATTAACAGTCCATACGCAAATGCCCGCAACTTGGCCTTAACCCCGGCCATAAGATTCTACACAACCTGTGAATCAACCGTTTTTTGCATGTAAACCCATACTTTCTTCAGTTCCTCGACTGTCTTCACTACCTTAGGTCGTTTAAGAAGGTGCTGTTTCATAATCGCCCAGTACTTCTCGATGGGGCGGAGCTGCGGAGTGTTGGGAGGGTTGAACATTTTCGGCACGAAATTGACCTTATTGTCCGCATACCACTTCAGCACGTCCTTGGAGTAGTGGCATGAGGCCAAATCCGGGAAGAAGATTGTTGGGACGTTGTGGGCCTTCAGGAGAGGAAGCAGCCGCTTCTGGAGGCACTCATTTATGTACACCTGTCCGTTCATCGTGTCCTGGGTCACGAAAGGTGCACTCCGCTTCCCGCACGTGCAGATGGCTTGCCAAACCAGGAATTCCTTCGCAAATTTGGACATCTTCTGAGTGCGGACATGCTTCGGAACGCTGAACTTATCCTTGGCCGTGAAAAACAGGTTGCCGGGGATCTGTTTGAAGTCGGCCTTCACATATGTTTCGTCGTCCATGATGCAGCATTCAACTTTCGTCAGCATGTTGAGGTACAACTTCCTGGCACGGGTTTTGGCGGACTTGTTCTGCTTCTCGTCGCGATTAGGGGCCTTTTGTACCTTGAACGTTCGAAACCCAGCCTTAGTTTTGGCCTTCTGGACAAAACTTCGGCTTAGGTGCAGCTTCTTAGCCACATCCCGAACGGAGGCGTTCGGATTTCGGTTGAAGGCCCCAACTACGCGGTTGTGATTTTTGGTGTTGTACGGAATACTTTTTCCTTCACTTCTGGGCTTCCGATCGGTGGTCAACCGTTCCTCGAACCGCTTAATCACTCGCGACACCGTGGAATTCACGATTCCCAACGTTTTAGCGATGGAACGATGCAAAAGATCCTTGTTCTCGTGATGAATACGCAAGATTTTATCACGCACGAGCTGTTCTTTTGACTCCATATCCGCGAGTTTTGATCACAGGACTTTAAACTTGCAGGATGTAAATAATGCACTATGAACTAAATCCACCCAAATTTTCATTCAATTCTACCCAACCGTTAAAAAGTTAGAGCAATTTCATAGTGTGGCAATTTCATCGTGGACACCCTTTAGACGTCAATCGGCAATAATAGACTATGAATTCCCAAACAGACTACAGAAATCTACAACGCAATTAGGATAAGGATTTCCAGGTGGTCGTTCATATCAACAGAATATGCTCTTAAGGGGCAACAGTTCCAGCAGCAAGGCTCGGAAAAAGAAAACGTACACGGAAGAAACAAAGTACCGAAAATTAAGTTCATTCCACCCACTCTGGAGTTCGATGCGGGAAGCCAAATTTGAGTAACTGTATCCAAAGTTTATGGTGGGTAAATTTAACCTAATGCAATAAAACTCGTAAAAACCTAAAAAGAGCACTTTTCCACACGGTTAGTGAGCAAATGTTATACAATTTTTAAAATAAAGTGCCTTTCTCGTGATGATAGAATAAAAACATAAATTTACTTGATAATTTTATGGATTTTGTTTGTTTCTTAATTTCCGCAATTTTTAACAATAACGGCTAGTTTAATACCGTAACATGTTTATTGCTTTTCGGATTAATCGCATGAATTCGGATTACTTCAAATAATAAAACTATACTGACTTCCATTTTTACTCGAAAATGAGTTGTCAATGGAGTACTCACCCATTGAGTAATGTTTATCTAAAGTGCAGAATCAAATATACTGATCTTTCCTGTTCAACAACAGTTCTCAAGTTTAAGTTTAAAATAAAATAGTCAATTCTACACGCAAAAAAAAGCCGCAGTAGAAACTACCATTTCAAGGGTTAAATTAAGCGCAATCACAAACAATTTTCAGCTGACTATAAATGCGTTTGATTTTACCATGCCTGCGATTAGATCAACCATGGTGCGGTTGACATCAATATGAGGTTTGTTAAATATACCACAAACGTTGAAGATTTTACCGTAAACGAAGTAAATTTTTTGAAATTTCATGGTAGTTTTAAAAATAGGCGTAGTCGGGTGTAATGTTAGTTTTTACTACAAGATTTCTTTCTGTGTAGGTACTTTGTTTCTTCCGTGTATAGCACCTCATCTACCGGGTGCTGAAGCATTTTAACCCGATACTGTCGTTTCCTCCAAAGCAATAAGCATTATGAACAGCTTCGTAAATGACATTTCCGAGCGGATTGAAAGCGTAGCTGCCCGACTGACTTAAATCAATTGGCGGATGGCCCTGACGTCTCTGGAAATTCAAACTGCCCTCGATCAAGCTGCCGGGAGAGCTAGCTAAACACGAGGTTTCCAAATGAACCGAAGCCATGGTCAAGTAAACCAGCTTCATGACGAAATGAGGTGGTGTTAGTAGCTGTTCGCTCGAACCCAAAATGACCCTTTTCAGGGCCAACAAAACAACTGAAAAAGAAAGAAAGTTGTGTTAAGGAATGCTGGAGGCTTGGTTTCGGGGTGGTCGATTGTGAAAAACATCTTTCGTGTGCCGAAGCCGTAATGTTTTTTACATTTGTACTTTTAACAGTGTTGTACACACATAGGCCTAGTAGAAACCGTATGCAATTGGAGGTGATCAAAACTAGCCTCTTGGGTAAAAGTTTCCCAAATGACCAATACTCATTCGCACTACAAGGTATATTACGTGATATAGAGTATCTTGATATCATATGCCATACATATTATTTGTAGTGAAAGCAAAATGAATGAATTTAGATACCAAGACAGGCTATATCAAATAAGCGATCTAGATTGCACATTGCTTCGTAGTTCTACGTCAACTTTGCGTACAACCCCATTGGGCTGTCCCTTCTAGTTTTTCTCCAAGTCGTTTCTGTTTCATGGGAGTCGTTTTTATTTACCAAATTTAAGTTCTTTTGCCTTTGGTTTCCACGCATAAAGAACAGCCTGTGAAAAAAGTGGTAAAAATATATTACTCTTCCCTTGGATAAGAAACCGAGTAGATCAATTTTTGATCTGTCATGGCCCCCTTCTTCTTCTTCTGTCGGGGTACAAACTCACTGCGGCCATTTATTGACCTACTGTGATAAGACCCATTTATTGTGCGCAGTTCATTTCTACATCCACCAGTATTTAGGACTGGAGGTTGTTTTTTAGGCCTGCGTTATACCCCAGTCCGGAATAGCATCCATAATGAATGCTACTTCCTTCTTGGGATTTATATTCCACCTGAAAGTGTAATATTTGCCAGAAAGGTGAAGTGGGATCTGAAGAGATCCCACCAACCACAGGGCCGTGATCAAAAGAAAAACGTCTGATCACACTTATTGACAAAAACTAACTGAGAACTTTATTCATCATTATATCTTTCGTTACTTACTCTTTGTTGCTTATTCGGCAGTGTCGGGTGCTCCAACATTGTCATCATCGTCATCATCGTCATCATGGGTGTCATCGAATGCTGCTCCGATGGTGCCGGGTGCACCAATTTTGCTGCATCAGCGACTTAGACTTGCTCGCTGAGTTGAATCCTCTTGGTGGTCGCTTCTAATTGTTTAAGGCGTTGCGCGTTCTTTCGCCAACGCCAAAGCACGATGATGATAAGGAGCGCTACAAAAAACGCTCCGTCGATAGAATACGATACCACATCGTGTGCGGTTATCGACTGCTGTTATGTTTCTTCTCCGTTGAATGGCCACATTGTTGCGTTTGTTTGTTAACTGATCAATGGTTGGATTCTACTTGGTATTTTTCGGATTACCGAGTCCGATTGTTTGAATTATGTGCTGATGTCCATGGGAACTATGCATCGCAAAGATTCCCGTTGATGTTGCGTTTCTTGATTAACGTAACCATGCTTGTTTCTGGTGTTAGGGTTGCCTCAACCGTCGTTATATTTTGAGGATTTACAACCGTTCTGATTTACCGAATTATAGGGTCGATACCCATTCGGACTTTGTGAGTACTGCCATTTTCTCCCCCCTTTGGGACGAGGGCGAAGTCGGCCGTCCCAAATCAATTTGGGTGCTTGCGGTGGGGGGTCTTCTTCGAGTTCGATTATTTCTGATTGTATCTGTGGCTCTTCGTTGATTGTGATATCTTGACTAATGGTCCCGTGTTCTGATTCTGCTTCTATTGGCAGTGGCGCTAAAGTCCGAACATTGCGTTTGTAAATGCCGGTAGCGGTGCGTACTACCGCCACTCGAACAATTCCATCCTCGCCTGGATGAACTTGCGTGATAGTCCCCATAGGCCATCTTGCTACAGGAACGTTGTCGTCTCCGATGAGTACTATTTGACCCACCTCGACGTTAGCTTGTTGTTTTGACCATTTTGCATAGTCTCGTAATTGGTGATGATATTCGTTGCGCCATCTCCTCCAGAACTGCTCTAGTTGATGCTGCACGCGCTTCCATCTAGTTGTGAGACTGCTTGCGTTTTCTTCTTGGGTCGGAATAGGCACTGTCAGCATTGGCCTTCCAATCAGGAAGTGCCCAGGTGTAAGTGGTGTTGGACCGTTCGGCGTTGTGTAAACTACAGTCAGGGGGCGTGAATTCATCGTTGCTGCCACCTGATAAAACAATGTCTGTAATTCAATGATGTTCAGCTGAGCTCCCTTGGCCGCTGCGCTGAAAAGTCGTTTTGCTGCTTTTATGTTTGATTCCCACAATCCTCCAAAATTCGGACTTCAAGGCGGGATGAATGAAAATTCAATACCATGACTTGCTGCTAGGTCAATAAGTTTGTTCTGGAACGTTTGATTGTTGTATGCCTTGCGTAGGCGACTGAGTTCTCTGCTGGCTCCGGCGAAGTTTCGTCCATTGTCGGAGTATATTACCTCCGGTACTCCTCTTACTGAGGTAAACCGGAGTAATGATGAAATGAATGCTGCCGCCGATTGATCTTCGACGACTTCCAGGTGAATAGCTTTCGTAGCAAAGCAGACGAAAATGCAAGCATATGCCGTTATCTTGCACTTCGATCTGTGGTTCAGGAGTACTTCGAACGGACCGCACAAATCTACTCCCGTGTGTGTAAATGCTGGTGATTCGTTTACTCTTGGCTTCGGTAATTGTCCCATTTGCTGTTGAAGCCGTCTGGGTCGCGCTCGAGCGCATAACAAACAGCGTTGGATAACTCCTTGGACGGTTCTTCGGAGATCTCTCATCCAAAATTTCTGTCGAAATTCAGCTATAACTAAACTGGTGCCGGCATGAAATCTCTCTTCGTGTATGTGTTGAATTATCACCCGAGCAAAAGGGTGCGATTTTGGGATTACCATTGGATTCTTTTGCAGGGTTGGCATATCGGCATTGTGGAGTCTACCTGTTACGTGTATGACTCCGTTCTTAGCGATCGCATTCAAGTGTTGGAAGGGTCCTTTCGTTGGAACCACTCCAGTTCTCCTCATTTGCGCCATCTCATTAGGATAAATAGTGGCTTGCATGATTCTGACTATCAGTAATAGCCCTTCATTCAATTCTTTTGTAGTGAGTGGGCCGTATCTCTTCTCATGCGAGATGCCCGTATCAATGTTGTTTTTTCTCATATTGTTGATGGCTCGGCTTAACCATGCAAAATGTCTTAAAGTTTTGATGTATGAGTTGTGGTGTGCATATTCTGAAATGTAGTCTTCGCACTCCTTTCCTTTTGCAGCTAGAAGGAGGGCAACCGGCTTCTTCAGTTTCTCTTTTTCCGCAGCAGCATCATATTCGTAGGTGGCTAGCGGATATCGTGCTCTCTTTTGTATGTATTCTGGTCCTCGTAGCCAGAATTCCAACTTGCTTTCAAGTAATTTCTTGACCGTGACTCCTCGCGAGACCATGTCTGCAGTATTTTCTTTAGTGTTTACGTACTTCCAGCTTTCTGGGTTTGTAAATTCCTGTATCTTTATCACTCTGTTCTTGATGAATGTCGCCCAGCGGGAACTTATGGACTTTATCCAGCTCAATGTTACCTGTGAGTCACTATAGTAGTACTCGGAGGTAATTCACTTGTGTAGAATTACTTTCACTTTGGCGGAAAGTTCCGCCAATAATACTGCCGCCAGTAACTCTAGGCCGGGCAGGGTAACTTTCTTTAAAGGAGCCACTCTTGATTTCGAACACAACAAGTTTGTTCATTCAATGTCATTCAAATCTATTGAGTGCATGTAAATGGCGCATCCGTATGCTTTTTCGGGTGCATCGCTGAACCCGTGCAAGTCCAGTACGATTGTTCGACTCGGAATTGTCATCCGAGGTATCTCTATATGTTTTAACTCTGCGAGTGATGCTTCGTATTTTATCCATGCGTTGAAGACATGTTCAGGGACTTCATCGTCCCAGCCAATGTTGTGGAGCCATAGCTCCTGCATCAATATTTTTGCAGTGATGATTACAGGCTGTACTAAGCCCAATGGATCATATAACCTCAATATTTTCGAAAACATTTGTCTCTTCGTGAGTGTAGTTGTCAAGCTGTTAGTTTTGCTAACGCCGATGAATTGGAACACGTCTTTGTTGGGGTTCCAAGCCACCCCCAGTGTTTTGATGACCTCCTGATCTCCAACTTGGATCAAAGGTTCTAAGTCTTTTTCTGGAATTCCTTCTAGAGCGTTGGTATCATTGGATGCCCACTTACGCAGTGGGAATCCGTGGCATCGTAATGCTTGTTCAATTCCCTGCTTTTTGTGTATCAACTCTTCCGTGGTTGATGCTCCAATCATTAGATTGTCGACATAAAATGATTGTTGAATAGTATCAGCGATGTTTGAATTTATCACTCGATATGCTTCCGCTGCTTCGTGTAGTGTTCTGCAGGCCAAAAATGAGGAGGATGCTTCACCGTATGTGACAGTCATCAACCTGTACGCGTTCAGTGGTTCATTTGAATTGTTGCGCCACAAAATGCATTGCAACCAAGTGTCTGGGGAAGCAACGAGTATTTGCCTATACATCTTTGCAATGTCTGCCATTAGCACCTTATTGTGCGTCTGGAATTCTAATAGTTGGTCGAACAATTCTCGTTGAATTGTGGGTCCCACGATTTGAATATCGTTTAGGGATACCCCGCTAGTTGTTTTCGCACTAGCGTCGAATACCACCCGAAGTTTGGTGGACGTGGATTCAGGTTTCACAACGCATGAGTGTGGGATGAAATATTTGACTTTGTGTAAATCTTCAGGTGCTATGGGTACCATGTGCCCCATATTTTCGTATTCATTCATGAATGCTTTGTACTCAGTGTACACGGTTTGGTTCTGTCCGAGTCTCCGTTCGAGTGACAAAAACCGTTTGAACGCTTGCTGATAGGAGTCACCTAACGCTGATGGCTCCCCCCGTAATGGGATCCTTGTTACATATCTACCATCGGCAGTAACTTCGTGTGTTTTTCGAAAATGCATTTCTGCTTCGCACTCATCAATTTATTTTGGCTCCCAATCTTGAATTCCTGATTCTTCAAGACGCCAAAATTTTTCGATCATTTTTGCCAGTTCATCCTGGGGAAATTCAGGTTCGTCTTTGCGACAAGATGACGTAGCCATTGTTGCGGTGATGGAGCTCCCATGTTGGATTACTCCACAGGCTATCCAGCCCAAGGCGGATTCATGATACGTGGGACCGGTTTCAGTATCGATTCGTCCAGGCCCTAGTATTTTGTAGAATATCCTTGCTCCGAGAAGGATGTCTATTTCATTTGATTGGTAGAATTCCGGATCTGCTAAGCTGAGATCGTCAGGAATATCTACTTCTTCCTTGTGTATTGTAATATTCGGTTGATCATCTAGGATTTTGGGCACAATCATCAGTTCGATTGTTTCATTGTAGTTGGCGAATCGAGAGGCTATTGCAGTGTTGATGCTTCTCTTAACGTGTGATTGTCCACTAATCCCATTGATCGTAATATCAACAGGATGTTGCGGGATTCTTAGGCTTCGAGCAGCCTTTTCAGTTATCGTTTCAAGTTGACTGCCAGAGTCCAATAAGCAGCGGAGAGGGTGCCAACCCGACACTCCTTGCACGTAGATAACAGCAGTTCCCAGAAAGACATATTCTTCCTGAGATAGTCATTTGTTAGAACTAGTCGATGCCTGAGCGGCATCTTTTTCGCTTGGAGAGTCCTGAACTTGCTCCTTGTTCCTGATAGGATCGTCTCGATGAAGCATGGTATGATGCTTTGCATTGCAAATTTGACATGCCTTTGTTGATTTGCATGCCTGTGAGGAATGACCCGGGAGGAGACAATTAAAACAATTTCTCCCGGATTTAACGTGCTCCCATCTCTCGGGTATGGCTAGTTGAGTGAAGGTAGGACAGGCAAATGCTGTGTGTCCAGCCTTTTTGCAGAGGAAACATCGTGGGGCTTCCTTTGTACCTTTTTGGTGTGGCACTTTGCCGCTCGTTGCAGCCATGACTCGGTGTTGGCCTCTGTTGGCACCGGCATGTACCAATTCTACCGCGGCTTTGCAGGAAAGTTGGTTAGCCAACCTTTCCAACTCATTTTTGAATTCTTGCCAACTGTAAATTTTCTGAAGGTCCATTTTTTCCTCCAGACGTGAGAGCGTCTGCTCGTCCAGACGCTCTTTTACCAAGCATACCAACAATCCGTTGGCTATGCAATTTAAATTTCGTGCTTCTTCCCTGGCGATCTGTTGTGTTGCAGATAGCAGTGTGTCGATTGCATCGACCAAACCCAAAATTGCCTTCTGTGAAGGCTTGCTGATTTTTCGTATCTTCAGCAAATTGAAGAAATAGCCCTCGAACGCTATTCTTTTTTTATAAAACCTTTCTTCTAGCTTCGTCCACGCTTCGTTAAAAGGTAGGCCTGAATTCTCAAGCGCTTCACAAGTGTTTCTAGCTGGCTCGTACTCCTAACATTTTGAGAGGAATGCGTACTTGTTAGCATCCTCGTTGAGCGTAGCGACTCGCTTCTCGAAGCGAGCTTTGAAGGACAGCCACTCAGTGGCCGATCCGTGGAACTTCGGTAGTTCCAGTCTTGGCAGGTGATCGCTCCTGCTGCTACCTGTGACCAACGTTTGGTCAAGTTGTTGGCGAGCGTGACCATCATGGCTTGCTTCACTCAAAGTTTGTTGAGCTTGACGGATCCTTCTCGCGAATCCCGTCCTCGCTTCTATGTAAACAGGGAACAATGTTTCCCTGCGCTTGGAATGGCCAATTCGGCCTTCAATTTTCAATATTATTGCACTAGCCTGTTCATACAGGCTAGTGAGAATCTCCTGCTGCACTAGCAGTAATTCTAAATCATCCCCCGCTTCGGGAGTTGTTGTGGCAGCTTTGGCTAATGGAGCCAAAAAAGGTGAAGTGGGATCTGAAGAGATCCCACCAACCACAGGGCCGTGATCAAAAGAAAAACGTCTGATCACACTTATTGACAAAAACTAACTGAGAACTTTATTCATCATTATATCTTTCGTTACTTACTCTTTGTTGCTTATTCGGCAGTGTCGGGTGCTCCAACATTGTCATCATCGTCATCATCGTCATCATCGTCATCATGGGTGTCATCGAATGCTGCTCCGATGGTGCCGGGTGCACCAATTTTGCTGCATCAGCGACTTAGACTTGCTCGCTGAGTTGAATCCTCTTGGTGGTCGCTTCTAATTGTTTAAGGCGTTGCGCGTTCTTTCGCCAACGCCAAAGCACGATGATGATAAGGAGCACTACGAAAAACGCTTCGTCGATAGAATACGATACCACATCGTGTGCGGTTATCGACTGCTGGTATGTTTCTTCTCCGTTGAATGGCCACATTGTTGCGTTTGTTTGTTGACTGATCATTCTGGTTGGATTCTACTTGGTATTTTTCGGATTACCGAGTCCGATTGTTTGAATTATGTGCTGATGTCCATGGGAACTATGCATCGCAAAGATTCCCGTTGATGTTGCGTTTCTTGATTAACGTAACCATGCTTGTTTCTGGTGTTGGGGTTGCCTCAACCGTCGTTATATTTTGAGGATTTACAACCGTTCTGATTTACCGAATTATAGGGTCGATACCCATTCGGACTTTGAGTACTTCCACCACCAGATATCTCGAGGTAGTATAATGCAACTCCCGAAATAACGTTTCCTCTTATTAATGAGAAAACTGCATTTACAAAGTAGATGCTCTGAGGTTTCAGTTTCGAAGCCACAGAGCCGACATTCTTCAGAATGAATCTTCTTTAGCTTCATTAGGAAATGTCGAGATGGGCAGTGGCCGGTTAATAAGCCTACATACACACTTAATTCGCGCTTGCTGAGTTTCAGCAGCACATCCGTGTTTTTCACGCTTGGAACAATGAATCTTTTTGACTGGTTTATTCTTCCAGTTGCAGTGCGCCAATTTGCTCCTACAGCCTGTTTCTCCCAGTTTCTAAGCTCCATCGATAATGCACTTGAGGATACAGCAGAGAAAGGTCTGGTCCATAGAAGGTGCCCAGAGAACCCTCTCTAGCAAGTTGGTCGGCAACTTCGTTGCCTGCAATGTTACTATGACCTGGTACCCAGAAAAGGTTGACCCTTTGCTTTGACGCCAGTTCTTTTAGTAATTCAATGCATTCCCACACAAGCTTGGAATAGCACTCAAATGCGCTGATAGCTTTCAAAGCTGCCTGGCTGTCTGAGAAGATACAGATATTGGCGTGTCTGTATTTCCTTTTAAGACAGATGGCAGCGTATTTTAAGATTGCTTGAATTTCGGCTTGAAATACCGTAGGCCATTTACTCATTGGTATGGCGAGTTTAGTCCTGGGTCCATACACTCCAGCCCCAGTTCTATCACCCATTTTAGAACCGTCTGTGTAAAATACAATAGATCCTGGTGAAACTGTTGGCCCACCAGATTCCCACGTGTTCCGATCATTGATCGTAACTTTGTATGGTATATCTAAGATGGGTTAAGTTGCATCCAGTCTTCATTTTGTGTCACCAACGGATTTATGTTGACATTTTTTATTATTTGTAAATGTCCTGTCAGGTCACCCTCAAAGATCCTTTTGTACCTCTTAAGTTTTAGGGCACTTTTTACTGCCTCTACCTGTACAAATTTATGCAAGGGTAACAGATGCATTATGGCATGCAGAGTAATAGTGGGAGTACTTCGAATAGCTCCTGTTATCGATAGAGTTGCTAAACGTTGCAGTTTAGCCAGCTCTCGTTGAGCTGAAATTATTTTGGTTCTGGGCCACCAGACTAGAGAAGCATACGACATCTTGGGTCTTATAACTGCCAAATAAATCCAACGGATTATTCTAGTTCTCAGTCCCCATTTCTTTCCAATCGCTCTCCGACAGGCCCAGAGAGCAGCAGTTGCTTTGTTCACAACATGCTCTAAGTGTTTACCCCAATTCAATTTCCGAACTAGTATGACTCCTAGATATTTAACTTGAGAGCAGAAAGTCAACTGTACCCCATCTAAAGACGGTGCCTTTATGTTGATAAGTCTTTTCCTTGTAAAAATTACAAGAGTTGTTTTTGAGGGGTTTACATTCAGCGCCTCCCTCCTGCACCAAGCAAGAGTGTGGTTTAATGCTGATTGCATTCTGTTTACGATGTCATCCGCGTAGCCTATGACTTCATAGCCCATTGCCACCAAGTTATTCAGCAGATCATCAACAATTAAAGACCACAAAAGTGGTGAATGCACACCTCCTTGCGGACAGACTTTTGATGTACTTACTTCAACTGTTGATTCGCCTAATCTAGAGACAATGTAGCGATCTGTCAGCATAGCAGTGATCCAGTCTACGATGGAGCCATGAAAGCCCCGTGTATTCATAGCTGAACTGATTGAAGCATGTGAAGCATTATCAAAAGCACCTTCAAAGTCAAGGAATGCACAAAAGGCCACTTTCTTGTGTTCGATGCTTTTTTCAATTTTTTGTGTCAACGAGCGCAGAGCTGTTATCGTTGACTTGCCTTTTGAATAGGCAAATTGTAACTTGTTCAGCTCGTGAATTTTCAAATACGAGCTTTTAATATAATCATCCAATATTTTCTCCATTATTTTTAATAAAATGGAGGATAGACTTATGGGTCTGTATGCCTTAGCTAGTATTTTATCCCTTTTGCCGTTCTTGGGTATGAAAATAACTCTCACCTCCCTCCACCAAACGGGAATATAGCATAGTGTCATGCTACTAATAAACAGCTGAGCTAAGACCGGAACAATCATTTAATAACTAGCGTGCTGCCATAGAGCAGGGAAGAGACCGTCTTCCCCCGCGGTTTAAAAAGCTTCGAAAGAATTTATTGCCCAATCTATCATCGGTACTGAGAAAATTTTACGGGACTTTTCGAGTGCATCACACCTGTTCATAGTTCGTCCAGGATTCTCCCTCAACTGTCCCATTTCATTTCCATTAGAAGCAACTGAGCCTGGGAAGTGACTTTCCATAATTACTTCTGAAGTTTCTGAAGGACATGTTGTAAAAGTACCATCGTCCCTCTTTAGATTGCCAAGGCCATTGGAATGTTCCTTAGAAAGGACTTTTCGCAGCCTGGCAGCTTCTGGAGTGCATTGGATGTTTTCACACATGTATCTCCAATGTTTCCGTTTGCTTTTTCTAATTTCGTTATTATATTCGGTAAGAGTCTTCCTATAGTGTGTGACATGTGCATCTCACATGTTACCAAATTTCATATCCAAATTCCAAAAGGACTACATCTGTGGCACCCCGTCGATAAACTTTCCCATGCCATCGAACCGCTTTTGCAACGAATGCACATGAGTTCATAAAGAGGTTCGATGACTTATAGCCTGACGCGACAGTAAATATGCTAGGATCATATTCCACGCTTCGATGCGCAAGCAGCGTGTCGTTGCCAAGCGTACTTGGCGCGAATAGCCTTCTCCATAATTCTCTCACTCTCCATACTCTCATTTTTGGTATCGATCACTGATTGGTGATCGCATACATAACAAGTACATAAGTAGTTTTCAAGTGTCTCCAAACCAAGTGATTACCTGTAGAACTTTACAAAAATTAAATAAACTCATTCTCGTTTCTAACCTCATGGGACACGTTTATCCTATCGTAGAGGATTATCACATCATAAAAGGTTCAAGGGGAAAAACCCCACATGGCAGCCTTAGACAGAGTTTGCCAAGTGTAAAAGTGAATAATAACCTTAGTGCCAAGTGTAATAAACGGAAAGCGGAGAAAAATCACGAATGATGAAGACAGTGTGCGTTGGAGTTTTAGCTCTGCTTTTGGCACTGCTAGTGTTAAAGCTGATGATTGAATTGTGCTGTAACTATGTGGAAGAACTGAAAGCGAACAATGAATTGGCAAAAAACGCCATGCACTAAGCAAACGTGCAAATCAAAGATTAAACTCTACCGGGCACCACTACGAGAAAAATGAGACGTCAATGACTGACCAACGACAACATCGAAAAACATATACCACAACGTTTTTTCTGCTGCACGGAGACAACCGTCACACGCAGAGATTAGCAATCATTATCGACCGCTGTTGGAACAGCGCAAAACGGTACGAGCTCAGATAACTTGCAACCTAATACATCAAGCAGCAAAAACATCCAACCATCGAAACTATCAGAGACATCAGCTGTAAGGAATTACGACCGATATGGAATACGACACTCATCAGCTGACGAGCAGTTGGGCCATGTTATTAAGCAGTAGGTGCAGTAGCAGCAGTAACAGTATTTAAACTATTGGAGTAAAACAACACGTTAAGAACGTGCGTGGAGGAGAGCGCTTCCCCCGTTCTGGAGCAGCGCAGGAGTACATCAGACCCAAAAAAGCAGAGAAGACGGAATTCCATTGATAGGAGCAAACATCGACGAAGCATTACACCGACCGACGTTCCGTGAGTACTCGCTTTGGATGGTCTCGTGAGTAAATTTTGTGTTTATTTCCTATGGACTATATCGAGGGAGGTATTAAAAAATTATCGAAAATCCTGAATAACTTAAAAAAATCCCCAGGTAGAAAATATAGAAAGATCACGTTAATCGATAAATTAAATGCATCAAGGGATATTTATAAAGAAATTTTAACAATAAGTGAATATTTAAACGACGATATCCAAAAATTTCAAGTAAAGGCAGCAAGACTAATTTACGGAGAAATCAGAACACTCATAGACGCCAAATTGGAACGAAATCATTTAATTTCTTTTAAAATATTAGCTAGGGTACTAAAGCTAGGGTATTACTAAAGTGTTATAAAGGTACAATGGCGAAGGTTGACATAAAAACTGGTACTGCCCTCGTCGAAACATATGACGGCAAGCCAGATAAACTTGAATCTTTTATTGACTCGGTGACGTTGTTTTCTGAACTAGTTGACACAGCGAACGAAACGCCAGCTGCAAAAGCCGCAGCTAAAATTGTGGTCACCCGCTTTATCAAAACACGCCTCTCGGGTGCTGCCAGGCAAGCAGTACCCGAAAATTCCACACTTGAGGAGTTGATAGCAGCGTTAAGAGAACACTGCTCGCCTAAAATAACACCAGACAATATTTTGGCGAAACTAAAAAATATCAAACAAACTACTTCCACTGACGCTTTTTGCGAAGAGGTAGAGAAGCTAACCATGAAATTGAAATCAGTCTATATCAGTAAGCATATTCCTACTGATGTAGCAACGCAAATGGCCACCAAAAGTGGAATAGACGCACTCATTCCAGGCGCAAAAAACAACGAGTCAAGCATCATCCTCAAAGCTGGATCATTTGTTAATTTTAACGATGCATTCCAGAAATTTTAAGAAAATTCAGACCGAAGCAACGCGGATGAAAAAAACGTCCAAATATTGTATTCGACAAGAGGTAATAATCGAGTCCGAGGACGATTTTCTCATTCCCGTGGAAACAGTAACCAACGTTTCCAATCAAACAACCGAGGAAGTTTCCACAACAATAGAGGAAATTTCTACGGCAATCGAGGAAATTACCAAAATAGGGGAAATTTCCATAACAATAGGGGAAATTTTTCTAACAGAAGAGGAAACTGGAACCAACAAAGCCATCATAACAACCATCATGGTATGTATATGGCACAACAGTCTCAATACCAACCTCAACAACAGTTGCAAAAGCAAATGTTACCGCAATCCATACCTCAAGTCCAACAACAAATAAACCCTATAGGAAATCACCCTTTAGGAGTTCCATTCGGGCAGCATACGCAATAAACGTATCTTCCACAAACTTCGTATGCATAAAGATTGATGCATCGGACTCACCATGTTGCTTTATGGTAGACAGTGGTTCCGATATTTCAGTCATAAAAGCACACAAAGTTAACCCAAGCCACATATACTACCCAACAAATAAATGTAGTATAACTGGCATTGGAAATGGAAGAACTAGTACCCTTGGCGATATCAAGGCAAAAATTCTAACGAACAACCAGGCCTTAGAACAAAATTTTAATATAGTGGAAGATAGTTTCTCAATACCAACGGATGGAATTTTGGGAAGAGATTTTCTAACTATTTGGAAATGCAATATCGATTATGACAGCTGGATTTTATCCATTAAAACAAAAGAAGACATTCTAGAAAAACCTATAACGAACCATTTAAAAGGCAAATATTTTATCCCACCACGTTGTGAAGTGATAAAACGATTAAATATTAAGGACTTTGAAGATAGTGTAACAATTGGAGCAGAAATACAAGATGGAGTTTTCTGCGCAAATGGAATAATCAGCAAAAACTGTCCTTTTATCAAAATCTTGAAAACTTTGGATGAAACGGTTCAAATTTCAAAAGATTATGTGCCGAAACTGATAACAGTCTCAAACTATGAAATATTCAATTTGAATAAATTCTCAAATAGCAACCAAAGAAATCAAACTTTGGCAAATGAATTGAATCTAAATGGAGTCGATACAAAAGTAAAAGACAAGCTTAAAACACTTTGTGAAAAATTCAACGACGTCTTCTCCTTGAGCGATGATATACTTACCGAAAATAACTTTTATAAACAAACAATTCAACTGAACGATTTAAATCCTACTTATATTAAAAAGTATAGGATCCCTGAAGCTCAAAAACATGAAATGGACGACCAAATCCAAAATATGTTGGAGCATAAAATAATTCAAAATTCAATTTCTCCATATAATAACCCCATACTTCTATTACCCAAAAAATCTACTACTGGCGATAAAACTTGGCGTTTAGTAGTGGATTTCCGCCAATTGAATAAAAAAATATGTTCTGATAAATTTCCATTACCCAGGATAGACGAAATTTTAGACCAGTTGGGAAGAGCGAAGTATTTTTCGACGCTTGACTTAAAGTCCGGATTTCATCAAATTCCGTTAAGTGAAGAAAGCAAGAAATACACAGCTTTTTCATCAAATTCAGGGCATTACGAATTTAATAGACTGCCATTTGGGCTAAATATCAGCCCGAATAGCTTTCAAAGAATGATGACCATCGCGTTAAGTGGTCTCCCACCGGAATGTGCTTTCTTGTACATCGACGACATTATTGTCATCGGATGTTCTATAGAGCACCACCTATCAAATTTACACGAAGTTTTTCAGTGTTTAAGGAAGCATAACTTGAAACTTAACCCAGGTAAATGCCAATTTTTCAGAAGTGATGTAACTTATTTGGGACATCATATTTCTGACAAAGACATACAACCTGATAAAAATAAATACGCTACTATTTAAAATTTCCCAGAACCAAAAAACGCAGATGAAACGCGTCGATTTGTTGCTTTCTGCAACTACTACCGATGCTTTATCCCTAATTTTGCCCACATCTGCAATCCATTGAATAAATTACTTAGAAAAAACATAACATTCAATTGGGATTCGGATTGTCAAAATGCATTTAAAATATTAAAAAAGTCCTTACTTTCACCAAATATACTCCAATATCCAGATTTTAAAAGGGAATTCGTATTAACCACCGATGTTTCAAAGGTGGCATGCGGTGCGGTGCTCGCTCAAGTGCATAATGGTGTCGAGTTACCTATTTCATTCGCTAGTACACAGATTAAAAGAAACATTGAATTTTATGCGTTTTCTAATGCACATAAATGGAATGCTAGATTTGGCAGAAATTCATGGGATATTTCATGTAAATTGAAGTCAGATAACGCCTGCATCTAGCTTTTTGCATGACAGATTACAAACATTTTTGTATGTTGTATGGATGATTGCATACAACTTCGCTGTTTACGCCTCCTTCAGGTTGAAATTAAACGAGAGGAAATTTTACGCGCTTGTTAAAATTGATTATTTTTTTCTGTGTATGGTGGACTTATTTGATTCGCCTTTTGTGAATGCTTTACACAGAAAAAAATAATCAATTTTAACAAGCGCGTAAAATTTCCTCTCGTTTAATTTCAACCTGAAGGAGGCGTAAACAGCGAAGTTGTATGCAATCATCCATACAACATACAAAAATGTTTGTAATCTGTCATGCAAAAAGCTAGATGAAGGCGTTATCTGACTTCAATTTACATGAAATATCCCATGAATTTCTGCCAAATCTAGCATTCCATTTATGTGCATTAGAAAACGCATAAAATTCAATGTTTCTTTAAATCTGTGTAGAACAGGAACTAACTGCTATACACTGGGCGGTAACATATTTCTGACCATATCCTTATGGCCGTAAGTTTTTAATTCGAACCGACCATCGACCTCTTGTGTATTTATTTTCTATGAAGGAACCTTCATCCAAGCTCACACGAATGAAACTAGACTTGGTAGAGTATGACTTCGTAGTTGAGTACATTAAAGGAAAGACAAACGTTGTTTCGGATGCTCTTTCCCGAATACAATTGGACACGAAATCATTGAAACAAATGTATTTTAAAACACGTTCAATGGCAAAGAAAGCCTGATCAACTCCATGTCTTCGAGGCATTAAGCAACCATGAAGCTTTTGAACTGTCAAAATTATCGTTTATGCATAACAAATCATTTTTAAATATTCTGCTTTATAAGAAAAACTATACAGGAGAGTTGACCTTAGGGTACAACATCCAAATTCAAAGAAATATTTATAAAATGCTGGAACAAATTTTCAAACTGATTGAGGCCTCAGTCGAAGAAATAAATAAAAACGAAAATAATAAGAAAAACAAACGCGTAATTAAACAAGTGGCAATTGCCAAAAATGATACAATTTTCAATTTCATAGAAATGAATATATTCAAGAAGATAGGTAACGAAGTTCTTAGGAACGTTACCGTAATAATTTATGAAAAACCGAAAATTTTAACAAATAATAACGATATCAAACAGGTATTGAATCAATACCATAATACTTCCACAGGAGGACATATAGGTATAAATCGACTATACAAGAAGATTAAAGCCATGTACTCCTGGCCGGAAATGAAAAAAACTATAACAGAATTTGTGAAGTCATGTACGTCATGTTTACTGAACAAACATTATATTCCTGTAAAAACACAATCTACTATTACGACAACGCCAGTAAAACCGTTTCAAGTTGTATCAATTGACACGATAGGACCGTTTCCATTATCCGGAAATGGAAATCGGTATGCTGTGACGATACAATGCGATTTTACAAAATATATGATAATGGTACCAATAACCGACAAGTCAGCTACGACCATGGCAAAAGCCGTAGTAGAAAAATGTATTCTCATCTACGGACCAATGTCAAGCATAAAAACCGACCAGGAAACCGAATTCAAAGCGGTATTTGATGAAGTATGTAAATTATTAAATATAACACATACATGCTCCGCTGCCTACCACCCACAAACGATAGGCGCGTTGGAGAGAAATCACAGATGCTTAAACGAGTACCTGAGAATTTTCTGTAACGATAGAAACAATGATTGGGATGAATGGATGCCGTATTATAGTTTCTGCTATAATACGACACCAAATCTCGAACATGACTACACGCCATTCGAATTGTTATTTGCTCATAAAGCTAATAGCCTTCAGTGTGTATCAACAGATATAAATCCATTATATAACTATGAGGCTTATGATAAAGAAATGAAATTTAGGCTACAAGTAGCTCATGTAAGTGTGTTGGATGCCATAAAAAAATCTAAAGAAAAACGAACAAACAATCTAAACAAATATAATAATCATACAGATGTTAAGATAGATGATATAGTATATCGGAAATTAGAAAATAGGAGTAAACTGAATCAGGTTAACGAAGGTTCATATAGGGTAATAAGTACAAGTTTTTCGAATGCTACAATTATAAACAATAGTAACAAAAAATTAGAAGTACATAAATCTAGGCTCTTGAAATTTAAATAATATCAAACGTTTCCTCAGGGGGATGGTATACATTGAAATCTTCAAAATTTGTATGATCAATAATCCAACAATGTAAACGAAAATTTGTGAGAGGCACTTCAAAACAGAATAATTTCCTTGGCTTGAAATCATTTTCCCGTAGGGGGATGGTGTGACATGTGCATCTCACATGTTACCAAATCTCATATCCAAATTCCAAAAGGACTACATTTGTGGCACCCCGTCGATAAACTTTCCCATGCCATCGAACCGCTTTTGCAACGAATGCACATGAGTTCATAAAGAGGTTCGATGACTTATAGCCTGACGCGACAGTAAATATGCTAGGATCATATTCCACGCTTCGATGCGCAAGCAGCGTGTCGTTGCCAAGCGTACTTGGCGCGAATAGCCTTCTCCATAATTCTCTCACTCTCCATACTCTCATTTTTGGTATCGATCACTGATTGGTGATTGCATACATAACAAGTACATAAGTAGTTTTCAAGTGTCTCCAAACCAAGTGAATACCTGTAGAACTTTACAAAAATTAAATAAACTCATTCTCGTTTCTAACCTCATGGGACACGTTTATCCTATCGTAGAAGATTATCACATCATAAAAGGTTCAAGGGGAAAAACCCCACAAGTGGCTCCAATCCGACGTTGCTTTTGCTCGATTAAAAAGTTTCCTGACGTTCCTCCTCATCTTTTGCAAAGCGTTGTAACACCAAGGAACTTTTCTGTTTGTAACTATTTCCCTTTGTGTACAACTTTCATAATATGATTGAAGAATTTAGTTTGTGACCATTCTAGAAGCTTCTTCTAGTTGTTCTGCTGTTCTTATATTTTCGTCTAGCAAGGGTTGTTCGGTCGCAAGAATTTGTTTATAGAGATCCCAGTTGGTGTTCCTGGGGTATCTATAGAATTCCCTCAGTTCTTTTCCCTTCTCTATTGAGAAGGTGATATGTCTATGGTCTGAGAGTTATTCCTCGTCAGATATTTCCCAAGAGGAAATCCTATCCGTTAGTATTAGACTACACATTGTCAGATCAAATACTTCTTGCCGCCTCGAGCTAACAAAAGTTGGTTTGTTCCCCATATTGCATATATCAATGTTATTAGTACAAATATATTCTAAAAGGGACTCACCTCGTTTGTTGACATCACTACTTCCCCACACAGTGTGGTGAGCGTTGGCGTCGCAGCCGATGATGAACTGTTCATTTCGCTGTCTGCAGCCGTTGACAAACTCGATGATCAGGGACGGTGGAATTTCTTCTTCATCACCAGGAAAGTAAGCTGATACTACGTTTACTATAGACTTACCCCTGACGGTTGGAACCTCCATCCTGATGGCTACGATGCCTCTCTTGATGAATTCTGAAATGGGAGTAAAATTAATCCTTCCATTTACGAGGATAGCCGCCCTCGGGGAGGGATGGCTACCATCATAGAGTAACTTACATTTTGGGACTAAGATTCCCAGCACTCTATGATTGTTGACCCACAGTTCCTGTACTAACGCCAGGTCGGGGTCTTCGTTGGCAAACCTTCGCGATAGAACGCCTGATGCCCCTCTAGCATGTTGAATGTTTGCCTGAACAGCTGTTATGCTGGTCATTGTGATGATGACCCGTCTTTTTGTGATTGGCGGTCCATCGGCCTGTTCTGGGATGGCCTTTTGAGGATTTTGGGTCCACAGGGACTTCTTTTATTTATTTTCCCTATGGATATTTGTTCCTTGAGCCACGATTGACATATTTTTTCGGATTCAGTCTAGCAATTCCTTTTTGGGGCTCAGTACTCGACGGTGTCTGACGTTCATCACTGGTACTTTCTCTGCTTGGCCCAGGGACTTGTTGCTCCTGGTCCACAGAAGGGCCCATTTGCGTATTCCCTGTGATTTTTACAGGTGCCATACCAGCAACATCCGTCTCCACCGTTCTCGCCAGCTCCTTTCTGTTGCCAGTATTACTGTCGCGCTGGTCGGTCCTGCCTTTCTTCACCCGACGTAGTTTGGCTGTGTGATACAAGTAGTTGATCCTGAATCCCCACCTTATCACCTTCTGAATGGACTTATCGTTCATCGTAAGGACCAGTTCGACGTCGTTTCCATTGGGGATAGTCCTCTGGAGAACTCTCCAAGAGTCCGTACTCAGGTCGTTCTGGGTCTCTATGAATGCCATTATCTCCTCATTGGATATCGTGGCACTTTTTGGCAGGTAGGCTACCATGATTTCCGATCTACGAATATCCTTTTCATCAACCGCCAAGAGCTCTCCCTTGCACACTTGTATGCTGGGAGTTACGTTCTTTAACCAGTCCGCTGTGGCTTGGTGATGGCAGTTGATTATCAGGAAGCCTGTTTTATTGTGCAGCCTCTGAAGATCGGTTTTACTGCTGTACCCCGCTTCTCAACTACTTTATTGATTATGGTGTCTTGGACCAAAATCAGTTGTTGTGTTGGGTAGTCCTTTGGAATTATTCCTATCCGTACTTGGCTCATAACTTCCGTGTAAAGCGATTATTGAGTAGTGGAGTGCGATTTCTTTTCTTTTTTGACCTGGACTTTCTGTTTCCTGGGCTGATTACGCTCACCTCCGCTTCCCGGGGCCTTTTCCCCCTATCGTTGTGGTTCGGATCAGGGTGTCCAGCCTTCTTGAGTTTATCCTGGACATTTATATTCCCAGACCCCTGGTTGTCCGTGCTGGTGTGTAGCCGGCTGTTCACCGAAGTAACATTTGAAGGATTGCTGCCGGCCTTGTGTAGCCTGCCCGTCGGCGCAAATGCCTCCTTCGTTTTTTTTTGGGTGTGGTTTACCTTCCCCACTAGATAGATCAGCTCTGGGCCTTTTCGCTGATTCTGGCTGCGAAGTCTCACTTGGTTTTTAAGCAAGGCGATAGACCTCCTCCTTGTAGTAGCCTTTTTCCAACCGCTTTTTTAGACGCTTTTTGCCGGCTCCACTCAGCTGGGTTCTGATGTTCGCATGTTTTAGCCACAGCTGATTTGATAATGACGTTTACTCCATCGTCCTCGCCACTATCTTCCATCTCCATCTTAACCCGGCCTGGGTTCTGATGTTCGCATGTTTTAGCCACAGCTGATTTGAAAATGACGTTTACTCCATCGTCCTCGCCACTATCTTCCATCTCGGAGTTTTTTGGTGTGTCCAGGTTGATTGATGGACAGGTGGACATACTTTCCAGTGATTTGCTGTCTAACTGGGCTTCGATTTGCTCCAGAGAGTCCCCCTGGTCTGTGTCCATCTGGCTGAGAGGTGCAGTCGGTACCTTTTGTTAATTTAGTATTGATGTTGCTCATTTGAAATCCCACGAGTAGCACGGGAAATAAAGGTTGACTGCGCCAGAGCCCTGCATCAGCGCAGCAAGGGATCCGATACTGTGGGGTTTGCCCTGGTTCCCCACAGTCTCCGTTAGCGACTGAGTAATTGTTTCACCCCCCAGCCATGCATCCATAGGCACGGGTCGCATCACACCGTAGATTCGGGGTTAGACCGTATTAGGCATTCGTGTGGCTGCGGTCATCACCACATATATCCTCCTCCTTTACCCGGGCTTGGAACCGGCACCGATGATTCACATTGATCTTAGACATACACGTTAACTATCTCTATTATCCGCGAATCATCGCTGGCGGAGTTAAAGTCATGGCCCCCATGTATAAAATAGATCTCTTTTATTAGTTTAAACATCAACCAAGTTTGATGTCTCTCCATGAGAATTTGTTTCCATCCGCTTTTGGAAATCAACATCATCTTCACGATGTTCGCATTCCATTGCGTTTTCTGTTGGCAAATTCTTTCTATGGCAAATTCTTTCCCAATCAAATTACCAACTTTTGATAGCTTATCGGAATCCTCACCGGAACCATAAAAACTACATTCTATAATAATGAGTAGAACTAGTAGTTGTAGTTGTGAGTAGTTCCAATTTATATGATTTTGGGTTACCTTTACTCAATTTTGGGTAAATCCAGATGAGCGTGATTTCAATGTCCCTCTGTCAAAATTGAAACACTAGCGCCACCCCATTAGACATTCCATACTAATGATCGCAAGCGGTCGTTTGAGCCTGGACGTCTGTTCTCTGTGATAATGTCCGGGTGGTCGATCATATCGACAGAATATGCTTTTCTGGTGCATTCTCGCTCCACCATTTCGGAAGTTAAACAGTTCCAGCAGCAAGGTTCGGAAGAAGAAAACGTATAGCACTTCATCTACCTGTAGCATTTTAACATGATTCTGTTGTTTCCTCCAAAGCGATCATTATGAACAGCTTCGTTAATGACACTTCCGAGCGGATTGAAAGCGTAGCTGCCCGACTGACTTAAATCAATTGGCGAAAGGCCCTGATGTCTCTGGAAATTCAAACCGCCTATCAATCATGCTGCCGGGAGAGCAAGTCAAACACGAGGTTTCAGAGAAACGAAGCCGTGCCAAATAAACCAGTTTCATGATGAAATAAGGTGGTGGCAGTAACTGTTCCCTTGAACCCAAGTTGGCCCTTTTAAGGGTCATCAAAACAACTGGAAAGAGAGTTGAAAGGTCTTTGGGTGTGCTGGGTTTTAGGGTGGTCGATTGTGAACAATGTCTTTCGTGTGCCGAAGCCGTAATGTTTCCGGCATGTGTACATTTGGCAGTGTTGTAAAAACCGTATGCAATTGAAGGTGCATGTAACCTGCATCATGGGTAAAAGTGTTCCAAATGAGTAATAACCCATTTATTTACAGTGAAATAACCTATTATTTCCAGTGAAAGCAAGATGTATGAATGCAGATATCAAGACAGGTAATATCAAATAATTAAGGTTGAAGTGCGAACGTTTAGTGTATGAGAGTTAGATTTGGAACGAAATCAACTTCGACCACTGCGTAGTCCTACGTCACCGTTGCGCACAATCCCATTGGGCTGTACCTTATAGTTTTTCATTAGGGCGAATCGAATATTGAGAGATTCTCTACGGTCTCCCTCTCTTTCATGTATTACAGCGCCGTTATAAAATTTTCGAGGGATCCTTTAGTACAGATCGAAACACAACAGTGCTGACTTGCTTACACTACAAATAGGAAGATGACGTTTACAAAAGTAGTTACGCCCTAATCAAATGTTTTCGTAGTAGAAACGTCCTAATCAAAAATTGTTTCATTGGATCTTCTTACTTTTTTAATGCTTTGATTTTCTGTTGGCATAAAACAAGAGAGTGATAGGTTTCATTGTCCAGTTTGACTACTACGTTCTAAAAAAAATGTCTCGGCAAAGGCAATCAAAGAAAGTTGCGGAGTCTTGCAAGCGGAAGCGCGAGGCTATTGAGAAACAACAACAACAAAAACATCATAATTGCAAATAGTTGGATTTTAAGAGTTGATAGATTATACAACTTTATATGTACTCAAATACTCACATTACCTAGTTCAATAATTATCAACCATATGTGTTGTGTGTTATGGAATGTATTTATTATTTGAATAAAACCATTATTACTATACATCAACGCGGTCCTACGAGAATCTCGCAATTATATCCTTGATATAGCCCACCTCTATTTTGTTTGACTTGAATTCGATAAGTAAGGTAGCTGCAATAAACGTTAATCAAGGTGCATCAAGTACGGTATCGGAGCCTAGCGTGAATCCCAGAGGCAAAAAACGTAGTTCAGGAAGACGTTAGCGAGACGTCGAATGAGGTTTTTATTTGAGGTATCAGTTTTGCGGATGTAGTTCTGGGGCTAACAATAATATTAATAATAGAGAAATGGCTTGTAAGATGGAACAGCGCCAGTTTTGACATTCATAGCGACAACACTATCGCGCTGACAAGTGTTAACATCATTTTTTTTTACATTAATTGTTATGTTATATATTCTCCGTGCGAGGAGTAACGATTATGATGTAGAAGGAGATGTTCGCTCATCACAATGAGGCACCAAGAGTGAACAACAATGTTTTTGGCTAGAATGAAAGATATGAAGAGAAACTTTAGTGATCGTCAGTCGGTGCGAATCAAAACAAACCCAAAAAAGGAGAGAGTTCCTCTCCCATGTGCGCATCAGTAAACAGAGTGCACACAATAGATCGCTAGAATAACTATACAAGCCACAGTGGTACATGAGCGTCTTCCAACCGGACATTTTTGCCTGTTGAAGTGGCGGACTTAGTCCGTGCTTTAACCTACCCCGCAGTGGGATGTTAGGCAAAAATGTCGTTGGTTCGAGTACCACCGTATACATGCCCTTTTCGCTCAATTTTCATAAAAAACATCTGTTACATTTCCAATCCTGCCGCACACTAGCGGAAATATCAAAACTTTCTCTTCATATCTTTCATTCTAGCCAAAAACATTGTTGTTCACTCTTGGTGCCTCATGGTGATGAGCGAACATCTCCTTCTACATCATTTTTTTACTATTCTTCAATTTTAATTTGCTTTTGGAGTGAATACACTCATTCGATATAGCTCTTCCAGGCTTCAATGTTCGAAAGTGTTGGCATAATTAAAATAACAATTATTTCTAGTGCTTAGTAAGTGGAAATTTCCCATCGATATCAAAAGGTTAACATTTGTGTTGGCTAGCATTTTTTGTGTATTTTTATGATTCAAAGGCATTTCCAAACAAATCGTAAAGTGAAACAATTTTTTGATGGTTTGTGTTTATGGCGTCATGTTTGTAAGATGGAGCACTGTTGAGCTTGTACGATTGAACACATTTTTTTCGTTTTAAAACATATGAATGATATTTTTTATATTTGGAAATGCCATGGAATCAACAATAAATTGAAATATAACAATACATTTTTAGAAATTTAAATTTTCGATGAATTTCGAAAAAAGTCCACAATTTTTTTATGACTATAAATAATCAGTTCCGTGGGCAAAATTTGAGCCTTTTAGTTCCTCTTTGGAAAGATCATCGAAAAAATAAAAACTATACATGTTACGAGCAAAAAACGAACCATGATCCATCTTACAAGCCATTTTTTTAAATTGCAATTTTCGATGGATTTCGAAAACAGGCCATTACTTTTTTTTTATGACTAAAAATAATCAGTTTCTTAGACAAAGTTGGAGCCTTTTAGCTCTTCTTTCGAACGATGTCTTTGAATCTGCGAAAAAAATTAAAAATATACATGTCATGAGCAAAAAACGGATCGTGTTCCATCTTTCAAGCCTTTCCTATAATAATGATAATAAAACTTTTAGCAAAGCAATGTGACTGAATTCTAGAAAGTTACTCGTAAGGCTCGTCCGGTCATTGTGATAAAACCGAAAGAGTCCAATCAGAACAGGACTGGATCCAAAAACACACAGGATCCGTTAATATACGAACGGGAAAGGTGGCTCTATTATTGCTGCGTATGCAACAGTATACAACGTTAATGTTGTGAAATATGGCATTATAAGCGATTTGGTGAAAATCGGGTGAAAATTATAACGCTGTTTGTTCCGTCATCGGTGCCAAGACTTAAAGTTATGGGCAAGAGTGAGAAGTTTTCCTCCGATGATTTCATTCGGATTTTACAAGATCCAAATGAAGACATCGTGATTAATGAAATTAAATTAATAAGAACGTATGAAACTCCAAGCTTCAAGTACAACAAGTGTAATGCGGTAATTGACATATTAACACACATAATTGTTTACCACGAAACACGTTAATATTAAATTTCATTGGTGTCGTGTCATTCCTGAAATTCAAGTTTTGAGATGTTTCAAATGTGGAGAATTTGGACATATTAGCATGGATTGTAAAAATAATGTAGCATGCTCTAAATGTAGTGAAAGTCACACAACATCTGAATGCACATCAACTGTTTTGAATTATATCAATTGTAAAAAAAAACAAATAACGAACGTAAAATGAACTTGGACGTAAGCCACGGCGCGTTTAGTTATGAATGTGAAAGTTTTAAGCAATTATATGAACGAAAAAAAGCAGCCTTCAATTCAATGAATAGCAACCAAGTTCCAGTAGTAATGTGAGTGAATTCGATATTTTGTGCTTCAATATTGCTGGGTTGTCTACAAACTACGTAAAAATGCGTCAGATTGTAGAGGAAAACGCCCATATTCAATCTTTTTATCAGAAACGCATATAGTTGACATGCAAGTATTTGATCAATATAGTATTCCGGGATATAATGTAACTGCTTTTTAATCACATTCACTGGCGGCGTTGCTGTTTATGCTAAAGAATCAGTCCAATTCAAGCTTCAGCATTTCAGTTGTTCGTGGCATGCAGATCGGTTATTATGGTGTATTGTATCTGTTCGGTTGAGTATTTAAAATTAGGCTAGCCCTGACCCTCTCACTGTATAAAAGTTAGTAACATATTTTCTCGTCTCTCCACCACCCGATCATGTGCGATCGCCAAAACCAGTAGATAGGTAAGATTGATAGCAGGAAAAATATACAGTCAGTATCAATCAGAAGTACGTACAATAAACTTCATTATTTATACACGGTAGAAGTACGTTTAAACTTAGTGTCCGATAGAAGACCTACTTAGAGGTCGGTGACCGTGGGAATAGTGCGTTCTGGACTTGCCATTAGTGTCTATACAGTGCACTAAAGTTTTTTATATGGCATTCCGGAACATGGTCCTTCGAACCGGATTATTAACCGGTGGTCACTGGACAGTTAAGTTGTGCGTATAATTGTTAAATACTCCTGTGTGTTTAGTGGTGGAAAAATTCCACATCAGTAGGCGCCATCAAGCAGATTAGGCGGCGTTGCGCTGCTATTGTCATCGATTGCTGCATTGGTGAAGCTGCGACGGAGGGCACATTATCGCGTTATGCGATCCGGTAGTAGAAGACTGACCGGAGAATAAAAGACGGAATAACAGGATTGCGAAGGCGGACAACGGATGACGGAGTGGATTATTCACGAGATCACGGCTACGGCAGGTAAGTAAATTGTATATGTTGGCGTGTTTTTGCATGTGGCGTCTCCATTTTGTGGTGGCTATTGTGAGCTGCGAATAAAGTGCTTCAATAAATGGATGAATATCAATGTATGAGCGTTTATTGTCCGGGATTGTGGTCTGGTTCCCCTGCGTTTGATTCCACGGAGTCGTTTTGTTGGTCTTTTCGGGTCGCGGTTTCGTGGAACGTTGAGTTGATCGTCCTGAGTGATTTGAAGTGATTGATTAGTGGACTTTAATATCAGTTTCTTGTGCTGCTGGTTGATTTAACCAAGTGGGTGAAGTTTTGTATGTACTCTAGTGATTGCAACATTCAAACATTGGCTTTTTGTGAATAGTGAGCAGTACATTAAACTTCAGTAATTTGATCTGTGAGAAGTGTCTTAGAGTTAAACAATGGAAGAAGTTAGCCTCGCCGAATTGTGGAAGCAAGAAAAACAGCTGAAGAGTTCCATTAAGGCTATCACTAAGTTCGTTGCTGAGTTCAAGAGAGAAACCCAGGAAAACCAGATTGAAGTTCGACTTGAAACGTTGGAGGGTGCTATGCGCAAATTCTACGGTGTACGCCGGAAAATAGAAATTGCCATAGACGAAGAGGATGAAGAAGAAGACGAAGATGTGTAGGAATCCGCCGGTCAACGCAAGAAACGTATTGACGCACTGGCTGCTAAACGAGAAGACCAGTACGATGAAGCAATTCGTGTCGTAGAGGAGCAGTACCATGAAGTCAAGGCAGCATTGATTGCTCTTAGGTCACCAAAGGCTGAACCATCCAGATCATCTGCTCCTGTGCAAGCTGTTGCAGTCCCTACGATGTCCCGAGTGAAGCTTCCTGACATCAAACTACCCTCCTTCAGCGGAAAGGTCAAAGACTGGGTCACTTTCAGGGATACGTTCCGCAGTCTAATCCACAACAACCGTCAGTTGACTGCCATCGACAAATTCACTTACCTGCGGTCTTCAGTGTTTGGTGATGCCCTGCAGGAAGTGAGCTCTGTGGACTTGTCTGCGGAGAACTACGAGGTGGCATGGAAGGTACTAGAGAAGAAGTACGAAAATAAAAAGCTCATCGTAAAGGCCCATCTGGATGCGATCTTTGCCGTTCAACCAATCCGACGAGAGAATTGTGACGCCCTGAACCACCTGATCAACGAGTTTGACAAGAATTTGTAAATGCTGAACAAAACCGGCTAGAACACACAAAACTGGTCGACGATATTGGCATACTTATTGTGTGCTCGTTTGGATTTAGCTACGCTTCGATTGTGGGAGTCTCACCACAATTCCAAGGATGTTCCTAAGTTCGATCAGCTGATAGAATTCCTAAGGGATCATTGCGTCGTGTTGCAATCGATTGTTCCTAGCAAGTCAAACGAAACAGAAGCTAGGCGACCACGTATCTCTGTGACACATACATCATCGCAGTCATCCAGAAAGTGCTTGTTTTGCGGAGAATCTTACCATCTCCCTTTCAAGTGCAACAAATTCAAGGGCCTGTCAGTCACCCAGCGTGTGGAGGATGCAAACCGAAAGCGATTATGCCGCAATTGCTTGACTGCAGGACATTTTGCCGAAGGATGCACCAAAGGTTCGTGCAATAAGTGCGGCAGAAAGCATCACACGATGCTGCATTTCGACAACGTGTCGACTAATTCCTGGTATTCGAGATCCTCCGTTCCACAAGCGCAAGACCGACCACAAACAGCAGGACAGCAGCAATTGCAGTCAAGTCAATCAACACCACAAAGTCAGACACAAACAGCATCCACTCAACCAGCCACACAAACCACACATTCATATCCCGTGATTAAATCAAGCTCTCATCACAATCACCCATCACCCACCACAGACACACACACCACTGTTACCCTGAATGCTGAAAAGCAATCAGATAAAATGCAATCTCTTCCACAAATTCTAATGTCTACCGCGATTATTCGCGTCCAAGATCAGTTCGGAAACATTTCGTAAGTACGAACTCTACTGGACTCATGCTCAGAATTTTGCTACGTGACCACAAATTTCTCAAAGAAGCTAAGACTACGTGAAACCCCAGCATTGCTGAAAGTACATGGAATCGGTAATGGAACCGTTACATCGACAAGGTCTGTGGAAGCAAACATCAAACCCCGATTACCATCGATTTCAACATTTGACGAGGATATGCATTTCCATGTGTTGCCGAAGATTACTCGAACACTGCCGATCAGCCCAGTGAAAGTAGTCAAATGAAAATACCAACAGATATTGTGTTAGCAGACCCAACTTTTGGAGAACCCGGTCCCGTTGACATGATTATCGGAGCAGAATTCTATTTCGATCTGCTTGCTGCGGGAAGAAGGAAACTGTCGACCGACGGTCCCACTCTACAAGAAACCGTCTTTGCATGGATTGTTTCCGGAAGAGTACCAAATGTTCCAGCAACCACTCCACGGACGTCAACATTCATTAGCTCGACGGCAGACCTGCAAGAAGTGATTGCTAGATTCTGGGAACTGGAGACGTGTCATGTCAACTGCACGAATTCGGTTGAAGAAACAGCGTGAGAGGATATTTTCAACATAACGACGAAGCGAAACGAGGTGTTTGCTTCGAAAAACGGCTGTGAACGGCAGCATAATTAATCATCAATTAAAAGAAAGATTTGAGCAATAAAAAACGAAAAAAGTGCCACTAAATTATTAAGGCCTTTGCCAACAAATAATGTGTGATCAGCATTAAAAAATTAGGAATGAGCAATAAAAGATGAGAAAAGATCATCGGATAATCTAAATGTGAGCGGTAAATCTGTCAAATAAATCAACAGCTATTAGTATATGTGCAATTAAATATGACTTAATTTCTGCCAAATGATGAAATTTGAGCACTAAACTGCTCGCATATGTCTTTGAATTTTATTGGATTTGCCCATAAAAATAGTAAAACGAGCAATAAATAACTGAATAACCACAATAAAAAAAACTCAAATGTCCTGAGTAGTAGATACAGCAACGCATCTTTAAATTAAAAAATAATTTGATATCGTCAAAACATTCCCATTAAATAATCAAAAACATCATTTAAAAACTGGAACTGGAAAAACTGGTTCCAGGAGCAGAAAACAAATTCATGCATAAAATTGGAAATGAGCCATAAAAAGTTATGATGTGTCTCAGGACCAATTAAAAATTTCCATATGGAAGTGATTAAATGAGCAATGAACATTCAATAATGTGCATAAGACAATGATAATTTTGTAAATGGACTAATGAACGTATACATTCCAAATAAGAGTTGTTGAGCTTCTTCAACTGATATTTTTATCAAATGATATGTTGAGCTTACCAATAACCATAAGACTGTCGCTTGTATTGAAAAAAATATTGTCGGTAAGGATCATTTAATATGGTCACTACTTATAAATACGGTTAAAAATGTATTCATGCCAAGGAAAAGTACAAAAATCAACCTGGGATATTTTTGGAATGGTCATCAAACCCTTATCAATGTTCAGGCGCACAAATCAAAATAGTAATCGGAAATAAAAAATATTTCGGCAATTTTATTATATAAAGCAATACTTTTGGTAACAACGCAGGTAAATTCTTATTATTTACGAACATGATTCGTCGTTCTAAGGTCCTTGTACTTGATCCACTCATCCACCACACCGCGATTACACATAGTCGGAAACCTGTCAACTTCGGAAACTTCACAACTTACTTTTATATTGAGCGGTTCCCGATGCAATCTCTGAGCAACGACAATTAGCCCTTTCGGATGATCGAAGGTGCGGTCGGTTTAACCAAGTTTTTTTTTTCAGAATGACGATTACGCGTTTGTAAACCTCAAAGATGCTTAGGAACAGACAGATGCTGGTATTTCTGGACGTTGTCTCCATGATAAGGACTTCCAGTTTTAACTGATTAATTTCTTGGGAAGTTATGAAGGGGTTATTCTTACAAACATTATATATCAAGGGATTTCCAATGGATTATCAATGGCTACTAAAAAGAGAGTAGGGGATTCCGTTAACAAGATCCTTTGCTTTTTCAAAGTCAGATAGCTTCAGTTTTTCATACATTTGAGAATATTCGAAAAACATCTGATTCCAATTCATCATCCAATTTCCAAGAATCAGCATTGAATCTTATTCTCATGACCCTGAATACGTTTTTCGTTGTAGTGGTTTTTTTCTTCCTAATATTTATGTTCCTTCAAATTAACAAAACTCCAGTTATGACAATTTATTTAAGTTCATAGAGGCTCCTTACAACGTTTGTAATGCACCGCAACTGTGAAATCGTTAAATGTTGGAAAAATAACCAACTAACTAATTAAAGTTGATATGTCCTCATTTACAGACTATCCGATGTGGCATACATTTTTTCAATTCTATTTTTATTTTTATCTGGACGATTTGACCTAATCATTACGCCAGTAATATGTTATTTTTCCATTAGTTCATTGCGCATTTTGAATTCGATTAATTCGAAAAATGATGTTTCATCGCAAATTTGGTGAGAATTTACTGTCGTTGTTACCAATCTTCTTTGAAAAATGCAAGCCATGCAAATGAGTAGTTTTTTTTCAGTACTGCTTAATATTAAAAAATTGCCCATATTTTAAATTTCCGATTGCTGTTGTAATTTGTGCGCCTGAACATTGATAAGGGTGTGATGACCATTTCAAAATTATCACAGGTTAATTTTTGTAGAGTTGAAGAAGCTCAACAACTCTTATTCGGAATGTATACGTTCATTAGTCCATTTACAAAAATATCATTGTCTTATGCACATTATTGAATATTCATTGCTCATTTAATCACTTCCATATGGAAATTTTTAATTTGTCCTGAAACACATCATAAATTTTTATGGCTCATTTCCAATTTTATGCATGAATTTGTTTTCTGCTCTCTGGAACCTATCCAGTTTTTACATGTTGTTTTTGATTATTTAATGGGAAAGTTTTCACGATATCAAATTATTTTTTAATTTAAAGATGCGTTGCTGTATCTTCTACTCAGGACATTTGAGTTTTTTTATTGTGGTTATTCAGTTATTTATTGCTCGTTTTACTATTTTTATGGGCAAATCCAATAAAATTCAAAGACATATGCGAGCAGTTTAGTGCTCAAATTACATCATTTGGCAGAAATTAAGTCATATTTAATTGCACATATACTAATAGCTGTTGATTTATTTGACAGATTTACCGCTCACATTTAGATTATCCGAAGATCTTTTCTCATCTTTTATTGCTCATTCCTAATTTTTTAATGCTGATCACACATTATTTGTTGGCAAAGGCCTTAATAATTTAGTGGCACTTTTTTAATTTTTTAGTGCTTTGTCTAAATAAATAAGTGCAAGTAAATATTTTAGTCGCTTAGATACCGATTTATAGTCTATCATCGTGAACTATCAAGCTCATTTTATTATTCAACTAGGTATTTTTTTTGTACTTCCCATAATGGTTTGATGATATATTATTGCATTTAAATTCATTTCATCAATTGAAATCACTATAGAATACATGAGATCCACTACAAATAGTTATTGCGATGCAAGGAAACGGAACAGCACATCGAAAATTTAGATAATTTTTTGCTTATATGTCATTCAATTTCAGATCAGCCATGGAATTCCCAAGTTTTGCAAAATAATTTTAAATTGCATTTATTAAATTGAAGATTATAAAGACTTTTAATTATTGCGTTTGTATGTTCAACAATCTTTCCTTTCCTTTTTTCTTCCTCTTACGATTAGGAAGTTTCTGGTGTCTTGACTACAAGAAGCTGCAACTTAATCTGCGTTACACTTTTGCACTTATTACTGAATTCATTTTTTAATTTTAATTTTTTGCTACACAAATAGACTTTCTACCAAATATGAGCTACCCTGACTCATGCAGCGCATTACTTAATCATTATTGTTGTTATAATTTTGTTGTACTAATATTAGTTTATATATAATTTATATAATTTTGTTTGTCCAATTATCCTTTAATTACTTCTAAATATTTCCTCTTATTAAGATGTATATAGTGCCTTTGATACATGAGGCTTCGACTGAATCTGCGGGAAACATTCGTATTTATTACTGAAAATTCGATTAGGTTAACTTGTTGCTTTATTATTATTCTTCACAGCCTCGACTGTGGAAGTTACAATTTTAAATAATTTTAGCAAACAGCATTGACCAGCAATTTTATATTAACTATTCACACAGAGTGCTTCTGATTGTATTATGTTTGAAATTTCTGACAGCAACTGTTACATGTTATTACTCCCTAGAACCAGTAGAAAGGAAATTTTGAAATGCAAGGTACACGATTTCAAATCATTATCCAGAACAGGCTACCCATTTGGTCGTATCAAACTACATACACTGTATATATGTACTTTTTTCCTTTACATATTCCATATTTGTTATATTTAATGAACCGTATTGTATTTCATTGATTTTAAACATTCAAATACTGGGATGGGAGGGTGCATCAGGTTATCATTGAAGTTGCAATTGGACAATGGAGTGGATGGCCAACCGGAGTCAAGGAGGGGATGTGTCTATCATTTATGATTGGTACATTCCACTCCAACAATTGTAATGAATTTGACGCGCCTTTCTCAAACAAACCATCTAGTGGAAAGCTTAACTGAATTGCGTATTTTGTTATTCGTTTTATTGGATCATACTGCTGGAAGGAGATTCTTTTATTCCCGCAGGTTTCGCGTAAGTGTCTCTGCTTACGGGCCTGCCCAACCCTCTTTGGCCCTTCATACAGCAGTATGTTGAATTTAAAACGGTAACAAAGCATGATCTTTTTGTTAAGTGGAACCGCATGCAGGGCAAGACCCACGCTACGATGGTGGCTTACTACATACATACATACATACATACATACATTCATACATACATAACGACGAAGCGAAACGAGGTAGGCAGATTCGTCGTGACACTACCAAGGAAGGGGCACATGATGGAGAGATTAGTAGAATCGAAAAACATTGCCATAAAGCGGTTCCTGAGTCTCGAGAGGTGGCTGGATAGCAATCCAGAACTAAAGGAAATGTACACTGCGTTCATTCATGAATATCTGGATGGGACATATGAAGCAAGTTACTGAGGAGATCCATGACAAAGCTCCAGCCTATTATTTGCCACACCACGCAGTACTACGACCGGACAGCACGACGACGCGTCGTGTCGTACTTCGACTGGGATCTCATTGAACGATACGCTAATGGTGAGACCAGTAGTGCAGGATACGTTGCTCGCAATCTTGGAGCGCTTCCGATTGTGGCAAATTGCTGCTGTTGCTGACGTAGCAAAAATGTACAGGATGGTACTCACACAGCTTAAGGATCATCCTCTGCAAAAAATTGTGTGGCGTGATTCAAAAGATCAGCCAATCATGGTGTACGAGCTCACCACCGTCACTTACGGGACGGCCAGTGCACCATATTTAGCGACAAGATGCTTGAAACGACTTGGCGAGGATTGCGCAGCAACTCACCCTGTCGCTTCTGAGGTTATTCAACATGACTTCTACGTCGACGACATGCTATCTGGAGCGGATAGTATCGATGCAGCAATGGAATTGGTCAAGCAGGACACGGAAGTCACGAACTCAGCAGGTTTCATCCTAAGAAAGTGGAACTCAAACTCACCAGAATTACTCCGTAAGATTCCGAAACAACTTCAAAATGATCGGTAAGACCTCGAGTTTGATGCATCAAATTCAACAGTCATGACGTTAGGGCTCCGATGGAATATGGAGTCCGATGAATTCCACATCACTTTTCCTCAATGGAAGTCGGATCTCTCACCAATAACGAAAAGAAGCATTCTCTCCGATGCGGCATGTCTTTTCGGTCCACCAGGGTTGGTCGGACCAATAGCAGTGCAGGGCACAATCTTCATCCAGAATCTTGATGATCCCTTGGAAGATTCGATCCAAGAAATGTGGAAGGAATACAAGCAAAATCTGGTAGCGTTTGAAACCTTAACCATCCCTCGCTGGATTGGATTCAGAAATGACTGTGTGTCCGTACAGCTGCATGGATTCAGCGATGCATCATCGTTAGCATACGGAGTATACTCTATCTCCGATGCATTGCTTCAGATGGAACTATCACTGTGCGATTGATCACTTCAAAGTCGCGAGTAGCTCCATTAGCGAACACTGAGCATAAGAAGAAGAAAATGACCACACCCCGTCTCGAGCTGTCATCTAAGTCACCTCTACGAGAAGTTCGTCCAAGTGAAAGCCATTTCATCAGCATTTTTTTGGGCGGATTCTACAATTGTCAAGCATTGGCTAGAGTCAGCCCCCTCGCGTTGGGAAGTGTTTGTGGCAAACCATGTATCAGAGATTCAACATCAAACCCAAGGTGGCATTCGGAATCATGTTGCGGGAATCGAAAATCTAGCGGACTTGATCTCTCGTGGGATGTCACCAGTGCAACTCCAATACGAAAAGCGATGGTTTCAGGGTCCACAATCATAGGAGCAACGGTTCTGGCCACAAGCTTGTCAACGTCCCGTCGAAGAAATTGATCTAGCGCTTCTCGAAGAACGTACTACGCCTGCCTTTCCTACGCAGGGAATTCAACCAAACAATATATTCAAACTACGATCGTCATATCTGGAGCTTCGACGCATCTTAGTACTGCTCTGCGCTTCAAGTTCAACGCTTTGCATTTGAATCATCTTACAAAACGTAGTGGACCTCTGCCGCGCTAAGAACTGGAACAGGCAATATCAGTACTAGTTCGTCTAGTTCAACGAGACTGTTTCCCGGATGAAGTTCACAATCTCGAAAAATATGGTAAAGTCAAATCGTCTTCCACAATCAACTCACTCAATCCACAACTAGTAGCTGGTGTACTTCGAGTTGGTGGTCGTCTTTCCAATGCACCTGTATCGGAGAACCGCAAACATCCTGTAACCCTAGATCATCGCCATCCATTAGCCATTGCTGTCACAAGACACTACCACAACACATACTTTCATGCTGGTCAGCAGTTGCTTATCTCAAATATTCGTGCGAGGTTCTGGCCGACTAACGCTCACAGTTTGGCAAGAAAGGTCATTCACGAGTGCGTTGCGTGTTTCAGAAGAAAACCAAAGGTCGTCGAGCAGCTTATGACTGATCTCTGTCACTCCATCGGCACCATTCTTGAAAGTTGGGATGGACTACTGTGGTCCATTTCACCTCAGCTATTTTTGAACTTAATAAATCAGTGGGTAAAGAATTGGAAAATATGAAATGTTCATTTTTTGAATTTAATTCGATTAATAAAGTAGCTGCAATGAATGTTAAGCAAGGTACATCAAGTACGGCATCGGAGCCGAGCCTGAATCCCAGAGGCAAAAAGCGTCGAGTTCAGGAAGACGTTAGCGAGACGTCGAATGATGTTTTTATTGAAGGTATTAGTTTCGCGGATGTAGTCAAGAGTAATTCTGGGACTAACAATAATAATAATAATGATAAAAATATTAGAAAAAAAAGTAATGCGAATGAATTCAAGAAAGTTACTCGTAAGGCTCGCCCGGTCATTGTGATCAAACCGAAAGAGTCCAATCAGAACAGCGATGATACTCGCAAGTTTTTAAACAGTAATTTGGATCCAAAAACACACAAGATCCGTAACTTTAGAAATGGGAAAGATGGCTCTATTATAGCTGAGTGTGCAACAGGATGCAACGTTAATGTTGTGAAGGATGGCATTATAAGCGATTTGGGTGAAAATTATAACGCTGTTGTTCCCTCATCGGTGCCAAGGCTTAAAGTGATGGGCAAGAGCGAGAAGTTTTCCTCCGATGACTTTATTCGGATTTTAAAAGATCAAAATGAAGACATCGAGATTAATGAAGTTAAAGTGATAAAAATGTATGAAAATCCACGCTTCAAGTACAATAAGTTTAACACGGTAATTGAAGTTGATAAAAACACCTGTAACTTTTTATTGACCGCGAAACACGTTAATGTTAAATTTGATTGGTGTCGTGTTGTTCCTGAGATTCAAGTTTTGAGATGTTTCAAATGTGGAGAATTTGGATATATTAGCATGGATTGTAAAAATAATGTAGCATGCTCTAAGTGTAGTGAAAGTCACACGACATCTGAATGCACATCAACTGCTTTGAAATGTATTAATTGTAAAAAAACGAATAACGAACGTAAAACGAACTTGGACGTAAACCACGGCGCGTTTAGTTATGAATGTGAAATTTTCAAGCGATTGTATGAACGAAAAAATAACAGCCTGCATTTCAATGAATAGCAGCCAAGTTTCAGTAGCAATGTGAGTAAATTCGATATTTTGTACTTCAATATTGCCGGGTTGTCTACAAACTACGTAGAATTGCGTCAGATTGTAGAACAAAAACGTCCAAATTTAGTCTTTTTATCAGAAACACATATAGTTGACATGCAAGCATTTGATCAATATAGTATTCTGGGATATAATGTGGCTGCTTGTTTATCACATTCTAGACACACTGGCGGCGTTGCTGTTTATGCTAAAGAATCAGTTCAGTTCAAGCTTCAATTGAACGAAGTTTGTGACGGCAATTGGTTTTTAAGCATTGCAGTTGTTCGAGGCATGCAGATTGGTAATTATGGTGTATTGTATCATTCTCCCAGTTCTAGTGACCAGCGTTTTATTGAAATTTTGAAAAACTGGTATGAGATTTTTGTAGATTCTAGTAAACTAAACGTGCTTGCTGGTGATTTTAATATAAATTATTGTGACATTAATAATTCGAAGCATTTGAAACGATTAGCAGATTTCTTTAATTTAAAACAATTGGTTAATGAATATACGCGTATTTCCAGACACAGTAAAACTTTGATTGATCATGTGTACTGTAATTTTGATTCTGTTAGTGTTGTTATAAACTCTGACTTGAAAGTAACTGATCATGAAACCATTATTATTAACGTTGAAGATAATAGTAGTGGTGACAGTGATTATGTGAAATTGAAATGTTGGAAAAAATATTCGAAACAAGCTATTTCACGACTTGTCGAATGAAGTGTGGATTTTCATATAAATATCGGTTCTCTAGATCAGAAATCAGCTGTTTTGACAGACGTATTAAAAATATGTACCAATAAACTAGTTGAAAATAAATTTGTGTTAGTAAAGAACTCGAACAGCTGGTACAATTTGGATCTTTTGCGTCTCAAACGTAAAAGAGACAAGCTGTACAAAAAATGGCGTAGAACTAATAGAAATATCTTTTTGAATAGGTACAAAGTCGCGCGTAACAAATATTCGCAATGCGTTAAACAAACTCGTTGTGAATATATTCAGAGGAAAATTGATTTGCATCAAAACAACAGCAAAGAGTTATGGAAAATTTTGAAATCTTTGTTAAAACCTAGTAATTGCAAACTGCGATCCATAACCTTCAATGGCACATTAGAACAGTCAGAGGACATTGATGCATGTAGATTTAATGAATATTTCGTCGATAGTATTTTGTCAATCAATCAATCCATTGATTTAGTAGATGAGCCAGACGAAATAAAACAGCCGATTAATATTAACTGTAGTTTTGAAAGTTTTCACCCAATAACGTTAGAGGATCTTAAATCTATTTGCTTTTCTTTGAACAAAACGGCTGGAGTGGATAACGTAACTGCAAGAGTAGTACAAGATTGCTTTAATGTCATCGGAAACAACCTGCTGGACCTTATTAATGAATCGCGGCAAAATGGGCACGTGCCACAAGTTTGGAAAGAATCTTTAGTTATTCCCATTCAAAAAGTCGCTGGAACGATGAAAGCCGAAGAGTTTCGTCCTATTAACATGTTGCACACTTTAGAGAAAATTTTGGAACTTGTTGTAAAAGGCCAGCTGTTAACGTATTTAAATAGTAATAATTTTGATTGCGCCGGAACAATCGGGATATCGCGAAGGTCATTCTTGTGAAACAGCGTTAAATTTAGTTTTAGCAAAATGGAAAGAAAATGTAGAGCGTAAAGATACGATTGTTGCTGTTTTTTTGGATCTGAAACGCGCTTTTGAAACGATTTCTCGGCCCTTGTTGTTAGATACAATCAAGCGCTTTGGATTTTCGGGTTCTGCATACAGATGGTTCGAAAGCTATTTGTCTGACAGAACTCAACGGACGGCTTTTAATGATTCCGCGTCGAGCCCTGTGGAGAACGGCCTTGGCGTACCACAAGGGAGTGTATTAGGGCCCATTTTATTCATTCTATATATTAATGACATGCGACGAGTCTTGCGATTTTGTGATATTAATCTTTTTGCTGATGATACCGTGTTGTTCATTGCAGCTAAAAGCCTCGAGGAGGCCGTTTCACATTTGAATGCAGATTTACGTTCTCTAAGTAGATGGTTAAAGTACAAACAGTTGAAATTGAACATAAGTAAAACTAAATTCATGGTAATTTCGCGGAATCGAGTTAACGAAGACGTTTCTGTTAAAATTGATGATGTAACAATTGATCGCGTTCGTGAGATTAAATATCTTGGAGTGATTATTGATGATAGATTAGAATTTGACTCTCACATTGACGATGTCATCAAGAAAATAGCCAAGAAGTACGGTATTCTCTGCCGATTAAAAAACGATTTAACTATTGCTAGTAAAATACAATTGTACAAATCTATCATCTCTCCTCACATTGAATTTTGCCCTTACATTTTGTTTTTAGCTAATCAAACACAAATATCGAGATTACAGCGTTTGCAAAATAAGATAATGCGTTTGATCTTGAGATGTAACAGGTTCACTTCCTCCTCTTTTTTGTTAGATGCCCTACAGTGGCTATCGGTGAAGCAGAGAGTTGTGTATTTGACAATGGTGTTCATTTTTAAAGTAATAAACGGTTTGCTGCCTCGACATTTGTGTAATCGAATTGAAAGAGGAAGTGATATTCATAGATATAACACTAGAAACGCGGATGATGTTAGAACACCATATTTTTTGTACGGAGCTTCACAAAATTCGTTGTTTTTTAAAGGTATAAATGTTTTCAATTCGATGCCTCTTCACATCAAACGTGCAGCAACACTAACAGATTTTAAGAAACAATGTATTTCACACATCAAAGCTGCCTTTTGAACAGCTACTCTGATAACTTTTTACTCTTGACTAATTTTGTATCTTGACGATGTTATTACAACGGATATTTTTGTATGGTTTATTGTTAAATGTTTTATATTTGTCATGGGGCACAAACCAACTATATTTTTCGCCTCGATGATGATGATGGATTTAAAGTTTTTATTTTGTTATTGTAATTTAAAGTAGTCTTCATTTTTTGTGTAGTCTTCAAAAGTTTGAGCCTCGCGCGCGGTATACAGGTATAAAGGACTTCTTTTTGAATTTACAAAAAAAATATTGGCCTTTGATGCTTGAGAAGATGCCATGAAATAGTAGTGGATTGTCTGGCTGATTGTCGGGGAATTCTTTGTCAGTTCTGTTGTGGTTGAAAGTAAAAGTTTGACTAGGGCCGGTCCAGGATTTTTTCGGTTTGGAAATATTCTCGATTTCCCTTATTGGGGATATCCTTGGTCAGCCCAAAACTAAGGTGGCGGTTCCAGTGTTGAAACCTCACTCGGTAGCGGGCAAGATCGGATATAGGATTGTATTTTGATAATGTCCTTATACAGGATTCTGTGATTTGAATGGTAATAGAATTTTCTGATCGCTGGGTTTATTTTCGAACATTTGTGGTTGACATCAATAGCTTTTCACAATTATATCGCTGTAAAGCAAATGAACAGTTTTGGAAGAAGTTTATATCTGTAGAGACAATCAGTTCGTTTTTGGTTTTGCATAACTGGTTGAATTGTTTTAAATAAATTATCTAATAGATAAATCGTCTAGCTCAAACCTTTGTAGGGGTAAGTGGCGGGACCATCATCATCATCATCATCATCCAAATCGGCGTACCAATCCAGTAAAATGCTATGTAGTGGTTTTCGTGTGCCTTGCTGTAAAAGCTATCCACCTGGAGCTCGTGGCAGTTTTGACAACTCAAGCATTTATCGCCGCATTCAGACGATTCGTCGCGCGTCGCGGCAAACATCAACTTGTGATGTGCGACAACGCAACAACTTTTGTGGGAGCGAACCGAGAACTCAAGAAGCTGTACCGACAGCTTAAAGAGCAACAATTCCAAGACGCAGTAGTGAGAGAGACTGCAGGCAACGACATCGAGTTCAAGTTCATCGCACCTCGAACACCCAAATTTTGCAGTTTGTGGGAAGTGTTATGTGATTTCATTTTTCTCTATAATTAACTGTCACTTCAAATCACTTTTGAGTGTACCAAATTCTTTGTATTCATTCCATGTACCCGTTTGTACAACAATATCAGAAAACTAACTAAATGAACTAGTCTTGAATTTTAGCTTCACTGGTCTACTTCGTTGTGCGCGTAAAGAAAGAAATTCTATTGTTTAAGTTAAATTCGACTAAACATAGCATTATTGGCCACGAGGATAATCCTTAAATAAAAGTTAATGCCAAAACCGGGAGGAAAATAAGACAAAACGCTAGATGATAGTGTAGTTGTTGTGGAACAACAGGAAACGCTAGAAGAAGAGGGTTCTGGTGAAGAAGGTGTTTATAGCTCGGTCTAGAGCGTGAGTAAGAACTCGAAAAACGAGAACGATACCGATAATATGGGCATAATTCCGGTGGAGGCGATTGAAGTATTTTCTTCCCGTTCTGCAGAATGGGACGTGTACAAGAAATGATTACGAAGCATCTTCACAAACTATGGCGTCACCGACGCAAAGAAGATGGCGTCGTATGTCATAATAAAACTAGATCAAAAACCGTTTCGGCTGCTAAACGATTTGTGCCACCCCGAGGACATCACAACAAAGTCGTACGAAGATATTGTAGAAAGTCTTGATCAGCTTTATGGACGAAAAACATCTGTGTTAGCAGAACGAGTGAAGTTTTACGAATTGCACCAAATGGAAGGAAAAACAGTAATGGAATACCACTGTCGCATAAGGAGTGCGGCAGCAACATGTGAGTTTGCAGATAACCTGTTGTTCGCCGTTAGGGAAAAATTCATCACTGGACTGCGGAAAGGTCCTACTTTGGATCGATTGATGGAGGAAAAAGCTGATTTGAAAATTAAGGAAGCGTTGGCTATTGCAGAGCGAAAAGAGTTACAAAAGCAAGAAGCAAAATCTTTCAACTATGTGGGCCGAAGAGATTACAGAACGCTAGCAAAAGGACGAAAAGGATACACTATTATGTGTAAGGTTTGTGATATGCAGAATCATCGTTCGGACGACTGTTTCTATAACGATCGTAAATGTGACATATGTCACTGCAAGGGACATCTGAAAGCTGTTTGTCGTAAAAAGCAAATCGAACGAAAGTTTCGGAACAACTTCATAACATATGGCGAAAATTATGACGAAGATGTAACGCCGGATAACGGTGAAGATTCAGCGGGGACACCATCCTTGTCTCATTATTAATATATATATACACAGGAAAAAATCTTGCAGTAAAAACTACCATTTCAACCGACTATGCCTATCTTTAAAACTACCATGAAATTTCAGTCAAATTTACTACGTTTATAGTAAAACCTTCAACGTTTCTGGTATATTTGACAGACCTTATATTGATTTCAACCGCAACATGGTTGATCTTATCGCAGGCATGGTAAAATCAAACGCATTTATAGTCAGCTGAAAATTGTTGGTGATTGCGCTTAATTTAACCCTCGAAATGGTAGTTTCTACTGCGACTTTTTTTTGCGTGTAGTTTCCTTGGCTGTCTTTCCGCAACGCTCAAGGTTGCTAAGCAAGGGTGGGAAGATGGCAACACTAAGGTGTATATAATAAGTGGGCACTTTAATAAGACTGTATAGAAGAAGAAGAAGAAGAACAACGTCCCGTAAGGAAAACAGAATGTTCTGGAAAAAAACAATGATCTGAAAGGGAAAAGAATGTTCTGGAAGGAGGCAGAATGTTCTGGAATCAAGAAAAATTTTCTGCAAGGAAGAAGAATGTTCCGGAAAAAAGGAATGATCTGGAAGAAAAATAAATGTTCTGGAAGGAAAAGAGAACGTTCTGGAAGGAAAAAGAATGCTTTGGAAGAAAGAAAAATGTTCTGGAAAAATGAATGTTCTGGAAGGAAATAGAATGTTCTGGAAGAAAAAAGAATGTTCTGGAAAGGAAGAAGAATGTTATGGAAAGAAAAAAAAATGTTCTGGAAGGAAGAAGAATGCTCTGGAAAAACGAATGTTCTGGAAGGAAAAAAAATGTTCTGGAACAGGAAAGAATGTTCTGGAAAAAGAATGTTTTGAAAGAAAAGAATTTCCTGACAGAAAAACAAAATTGTGAAAGGTAAAAGAATGTTCTGGAAGAAAGATATCGCTTGAAGCCAAAAATTCGATGACATTCTAGAATCTCCGAATACGCAGTATATAAGGGCGCACTTCAAGCGGTCCTGTTGATTAGTTCGATATCAACTGGCAAAGGTTGAAAGTCTGATAGTAATCAAGCAGAAGAAAGTAACAGTGCAAGTGAAAATCAGTGTTTTACAGTTTTCGATATTAACCACGGTGTTGCTGGAAAGCCATAAGAAGATTTTACCTATCTAACGAAGCTATCTGTGTAAAGATACAAACATTGAATTGTATGCAAACACAAAAATATAACGATTGACATAATTATTTGCATTTTAAATCTATCATTGAATGCTTTGAAAATTTGACAATCAACCATGGAGTCTCCATATTCAAGAAAAAAAACGCTTGAATAGGGAGCGGCAACAAAGGTTCCGTGCACGCCAAGACCAGGAAAAAATTCAGCAATCCTATCGGGCGTCAAAAATAGCTCAACATTTGCGAAAAACTCCAGAACAAGCACAGATAGTGCGAAAAAAAGATGGAGTGGCTCATTCTATGCGTCGTTCGAAGGAGACCATGGAGCAGTTACAAAATCATCGCCAAAGGCAAATGGATCAACAGCAATCATTAGTGCAAGTGGAAGCCAATTGTTCTGATAAAGTTATGGTACGTCGGCATGATTGTGGCCCAATGATCTGCATATGTCAGTTCTGTGGCTCAAAGAACTTCGAAAAAGAGCTGCCTGCTGCCACAAAGGAAAAGTAAAGCTACCAAAACCTGTGGATATTGATGGCAATGTTCTACAATATCCCGCGTTTTTGGTCTCACTTTTGACTGATCCATCAAATGCGCATCACAAGGAATTCAGAAGGCATATCCGGTCGTATAACTCCGCCATGTCATTTGCTTTCATGGGTGCTCAGATAGCCGAACCTCCCGGAAGTGGGCCATATGTTTTCAGAATTCATGGAACGGTGCATCACCGAACTACACATCTTAATCCACCCGAGGGACTATCACGGAAATTTGCACAGCTGTATGTTGTAGATAGCACTCAGGCTGTTGAGCAAATGATTTAAGAAACTGAAAATGAAGGATGTTGCCCTCAAGTAATGGATGCTATTGATCGTTTCCTTCGTGAAAATAATCGACTTGCTGCTTCATCCCAAATGATTCGCGAAATTGAAGAACGAGAACGAGCAACAGCAGAACGAGAAAATAAATCCATCCCAGGAGTTAACATGGTGATGCGTCGTGACCGTAAAAGTGACAAACGCCGTTATAACATGCCAACATCCAATGAGATAGCAATGGTATTCGTAGACAATGACGGTGAGCCACCATTCGAACGTGACATTAGAATTCATCCTAGAAATCCAGTCAACGAGAATCAACAATTTGTCAACATCATCATCTTGAGTCCAAACCTTGATCCAATGACATATGTGATCCTGTATCCATACGGCGAACCAGGTTGACAGCCTAACTGGCAATGTGAGCCGTATCCAGGTAAGCACAACACAAAAAATTGTTTCGTACTTAAAAACTCAAAGATATTTTACCAATTGCCAGGTGCATTGCAAGGAAGCAGGACAAATGTGAGCATGCTCCAGCTTAAGGTTGCACAAACTACAATTCATAATGAGTTCAACCCTATCATCAGCGCGGGAAAGCTAACTCAACAGTGGATCGTAGATTCCTATCTTCAAGTTGAGGCGAACAATCTAAACTTTGTACGTTATAAGCAGAACAAACTACGAGCGGAGTTGTAGCAAGCACTTGCAGATCACGTCGCAAACGTTGCTGGGAATGTTGGATTAGAGGCAGGAATTCCAATTATTTTGCCATCTTCCTTTGAAGGATCGCCACATAATATGAGGGAGCGGCTCCAGGATGCGATGTCAATATTTGGTAGATATGGAGAATATATAACATAACAATTAATGTATGTAAAACCATAAATGGTGGTAACCATTAATTATACTGGTGGGGACCAGTATCGCATCGCTTCACGGTGTTTCTCTCCGAGGTCTCTACGTTGGAGACGACGAGAAAAACTTTAGTGATCGTCAGTCGGTGCGAATCAAAACAAACCCAAAAAAGGAGAGAGTTCCTCTCCCATGTGCGCATCAGTAAACAGAGTGCACACAATAGATCGCTAGAATAACTATACAAGCCACAGTGGTACATGAGCGTCTTCCAACCGGACATTTTTGCCTGTTGAAGTGGCGGACTTAGTCCGTGCTCCTTCAACCTACCCCGCAGTGGGATGTTAGGCAAAAATGTCCTTGGTTCGAGTACCACTGTATACATGCCCTTTTCGCTCAATTTTTCTAAAAACATCTGTTACATTTCCAAACCTGCCGCACACTAGCGGAACTATCAAAACTTTCTCTTCATATCTTTCATTCTAGCCAAAAACATTGTTGTTCACTCTTGGTGCCTCATGGTGATGAGCGAACATCTCCTTCTACATCATAATCGTTACTCCTCGCACGGAGAATATATAACATAACAATTAATGTATGTGAAACCATAAATGGTGGTAACCATTAATTATACTGGTGGGGACCAGTATCGCATCGCTTCACGGTGTTTCTCTCCGAGGTCTCTACGTTGGAGACGACGAGAAAAACTTTAGTGATCGTCAGTCGGTGCGAATCAAAACAAACCCAAAAAAGGAGAGAGTTCCTCTCCCATGTGCGCATCAGTAAACAGAGTGCACACAATAGATCGCTAGAATAACTATACAAGCCACAGTGGTACATGAGCGTCTTCCAACCGGACATTTTTGCCTGTTGAAGTGGCGGACTTAGTCCGTGCTCCTTCAACCTACCCCGCAGTGGGATGTTAGGCAAAAATGTCCTTGGTTCGAGTACCACTGTATACATGCCCTTTTCGCTCAATTTTCCTAAAAACATCTGTTACATTTCCAATCCTGCCGCACACTAGCGGAACTATCAAAACTTTCTCTTCATATCTTTCATTCTAGCCAAAAACATTGTTGTTCACTCTTGGTGCCTCATGGTGATGAGCGAACATCTCCTTCTACATCATAATCGTTACTCCTCGCACGGAGAATATATAACATAACAATTAATGTAGGTCATAATCTGTTATTCGAGCTGGATACCGGGAGTCCAGTAAGCTGTATGCCCGTGGAATTATTCAAGAGTGTATTTAGCCATCGTGAACTGCAACCTACTGATGTTACTTTGTTCGGTTATACTGGAGAGAAAATCAAGCCAGATGGAAAGCTGCGAGTTCAAGTGCAAGTGAAAGGCGATGCAATGAATCTGTAGCTGTACGTTATGACAGGTGGAGGACCTCCTCTCTTAGGACGAGACTATTTACGGAAGGCAAATTTAATGCTGAATATGAATTCTGATGGTGCCCTAGATAACATCTTGCGAAAATATCCGGAACTTTTTGACGAAGAACCAGGATGTTACCGATACAGAAAAGTGGACTTACGATTAAAACCAAATGCGTGTCCAGTCTTTCGTCGCCCACGTCAGATTGCCCATAGTTTAAAGGAGAAGGTTGATGCCCAGCTATAATCTCTTGAGAAGAAAGGAATTATAACAAAGATCACTACAAGCGATTGGGGAACTCCGTTAGTGCCCATACTCAAGGCTGACGGAACAGTGCGTATTTACGGAGATACAAGGTCACTCTCAACCGATTTCTCCAGGACTTCAAGCATCCGATTCCAAAAATAGATGAGTTGGTATCGCAGTTGCAGGGTGGGTACAAATTTACGAAAATTGATTAACGAGATGCTTATAAACAACTAGAGCTAACTGATGAGTCTAAGCAAATGTGTAGTTGATGTACCCACCGTGGTATCTACCAGGTTAACAAAATGCCATTTCAATGAATCATAGAACAGCTTCTGCAAGGCGTGGAAGGTGTCGTGGTATTTATTGACGACATGATGGTTACTGGAAAACAGGGCGCTAGCGACGAAGAGAAGCTAGTAAACCATCTGGAAACCGTCGAAAAGGTGCTTCGAATACGCTCAGAGGCAGGATTGAAGGTAAAAAGAGAAAAATGTGAATTTTTGAAGGAAAAAATCTCATATTTAGGATTCACCATTGATCACGAGGGTCTCCACAAATCGTTTCAGATGGAACAAAAAATAATCAACCTGGACGAACCAAATAACGTTCATGAGATGAGATGACTTATGGGAATCGTTACGTTCTATTCAAGGTTCACTCAACATATGGCCACGATAATGGCTCCAATATATGCACTCACTCGCACCAAAGGAAACCGAGGAAAATTTGAGTGGACCGCAGGCTGTCGAGCAGCTTGGCAAAAGATAGTCAAACTAATAAGAGGAGATCTGGCGCTAGCACATTTCGATCAACAGTTACCAACTATAATCGAAACAGATGCTTCGGATGTCGGAGTGGGAGCTGTGCTATTACAGAGGCAACTAGATGGACATGAACGACCGTGCTATTTCATATCTCGTGCGTTAACGGATGCCGAAAAGGGCAACAACGTGATAGATAAAGAAGCATTGGGGGTAGTATATGCACTGAAGAAATTTTATCCATACGTTGAAAGTAAAGAAAAACCTGTATTTTCGAGTCGTCGTATGCAACGATGGGCACTTTCTATTGCAGCTTTTGATGACGTGATGGAGTACATCAAAGGAGGCAATAATCACTTAGCAGATCATCTTTCAAGAAAACCGGATCCACAACAAACTTTTGTGGGTGAAAACGAAGAAGAAGTAGCGAGTGTCCATTACGATGTAGGAGCAGGTCTCAACGTCATGTCAGCTGGTGAGTTAAAGGAAGCAACTGAAAGTGATGAGGTGCTACGTAAGGTACAACAATATATTTGCAAGGGATGGCCAAGAAAACTTTCGTGTGGAGGAGAGCTTCAGAAATACTTCGCAGTCCGGGAAGAGCTGAGTTACGGCGATGGATTGATTTTGCATGGTAATCGTCTGGTGGTACCTGCACTTTATCAAAATAGCGTCTTGAATGAGTTGCACCAGTCCCACCAGGGTGAAGTTAAAACAAAGAGTTTTGCCCGTCAATTTGTGTGGTGGCCTTCCTTGAATGCGGATATTCATCGGCTGCTTGAAAATTGCAAGTCGTACAGCCAATTTAGGAGTTCACCACCAAGGATATCGTCCCCATGGCCTGAGACGAAACAGGTGTTTGAGAGAATACATTTAGATGTTGCAGGACCGATTTGTGGCTGCTATCTGCTGATACTCATAGACTCGTTCTCTAAATAGATGGAAGTGTTCGTGATGACACGAATTACTACCTAAGCTACTGTTAAATGTTTAAGGTCAACATTTGCACGTTTCGGGCTACCAGTTCTCGTTGTTAGTGATAACGGACCACAATTCACGGCATCCGAGCTTAAGAATTTTTTGCAGGTGAATGGAATACAGCATTTGACTTCTCCAGTAGCTCCTCCTCAATTAAACGGAGCTGCGGAAAATGCTGTCAAAACGGTGAAGCTGTCCCTGGAGAAAATTATGGTAGCTGAAGGTGACATGATGTTTGCGATTGTTTTTTATTGGTGTACCGCATCACTCCGCACTGCACCACGCACGATACACCTGCACATCGTATGTTCGGAAGGAAGGTGAACCTGAGATTGGACCTGATAAAAAAGGCTACTAGATCCATTTCACCTCGGCTCAAGTCTGTTGAAGGTCACCAGCAGCTTAGAACCGGAAGGGAGATAAACGTAGGTGATGCTGTTTTGGTAGTCAATATGCGATATCCAAACAAAAAGCGGTTCGTTCGAGGTACGGTGCAGAAGAGGATCGGTTATTTACTTGGTATTAACTGAAGAGCAACAACTATGGAAACGTCATATCAATCAACTGTATAAACTGTCAGGTCAACCGTGCGTAACTGGCGATAACACACAACAAGCATTAGGCATTTCCGCAGATTCATCGATGATGCCAAGAAGATCAAACTGAGTTAAAGAAAGAAATCAACGTACGAAAGATTGCAAATGATATGTTGCAATCTTGAAGGATCCTATGTTGTGTGATTTCATTTTTCTCTATAATTAACTGTCACATCAAATCACTTTTGAGTGTACTAAATTCTTTGTATTCATTCCATGTTCCCGTTTGTACAAGAATATCAGAAAACTGAATAAATGAACTAGTCTTGAATTGTAGCTTCACTGGTCTACTTCGTTGTGCGCATAAAGAAAGAAATTCTATTGTTTAAGTTAAATTCGACTAAACATAGCAGGAAGCACAAGTCAAGTCATTCAAAAACCACCTCAAGAAATCAGTCGGACTTCGAACCTTGATAAACGATGAAATTACAGCTCTAGCTCAGATTGAAGCGGTTTTTAACTCGAGGCCGATGACATCAATCTGCAGTGATCCAAACGACTACGAGGCTCTAACTCCGGGCCACTTCTTAGTGCAGCGGCCGCTGATAGCGGTAGCGAATCCAGACTTCGAGGATGTACCAATCAACCAATCGTCGATGCGGCAACGAGCGCAAAGCCTCACACAGCAGTTCTGGAAGAAGTATAAGACGCAGTATTTGTCGGATCTGCCCAACCGTGTGAAATGGACCAGCCAGAGGGATAACATCGTTGTAGGTACGATGGTCCTTCTCAAAGAAGAAAACGCACCACCACTGAGGTGGCATCTCGGAAGAGTCACCAAGGTATTTCCTGATTCCGACGGCAATATTCGTGTCGTCACGGTTTGTACCAAAGATGGATGCTTTGACAGAGGTATCTCGAAGGTGTGTCCTTTGCCAATCTTGGACAACCAACAATTAAAGCAAATTTCCAACTAACAAGCACTCCACGAGTGCGCTTCGACCCACTCGTCATCAGCTCGGAAGTTCAAAGATCAATCCGTCAGTCAACAATTGGTGAAAGGTCAAGTCTCATTAAGTATCGTATGTGCATGTGTGTCCAAGTCCCTTGTCTTGGTATAAGAAAGTAACACTGAAGCAGTTAAGTATCTCATAGGAGACAGCATCTTCTCTCACTCTCGGCGCTAAGGGTGCCTGCGTTGGCCACAGGGTCATCGCTTTGTTAAGATAAGCATTAATCCGCTTTGCCTCTTCGGTAGTAAACATCCACGCTACCGCATCATCTAGGGAAAGCCATGGTATCATCCCCAGTTCACGTCAACTCGACCGGTTGGCAATGGGCTTGGCCAGCTCTATCGTCAATCGTCACGTTTGGGGACAAGTCGCAATCATACCACTCGAAAGGAACTCACCCGACGAACTTTTCGCCAAGACAGATTCTCAGGCACCACTATTGCCTGTGTGAGGTAAGTTGTTCCGGTTTTTCGGAAAACTACACACAGAAACTAAATAACTCCTTTCCCGAGGCAAACACCAACCAATCGCAACAAACCACCAACCACTGCATGTACGACGAAGTCTACGAAGATCAAGCACGAACCAAGGAAAAGTTATGAATCCAATGGAAGCCAAAGCATCACCAGATGCATCCACAACGAGGAGGACCATTCACCAACGATCCAAGCACCACCAAGCCAAACGAAGAAGTTATGAGAAGTTCTTTACGACGACAAACCCACCATGTCCGCGTCCGTACTCTGCAATCCGCAGTACAACGCGGTATGCGCTAAACAACGCTAAACAAACCGTCGGCAGTGATGACTTCATTTTCCAGCATCAACCATTGAGCAGCAGCAGTTGTGAAGAAAGAATGAATTCGAATAAATCCAATTGAATTTTTGTGAACCCAAATAAGTAAACCCTAGGATTATGATTTAATTTGAATTAGATGGATTAAGCAATAGCAGTTAGAATTAGCATTCAAAATTGAAACAGTTGGTTTCAATTCAAGGGGGGCGGTATGCTCGGTTGAGTATTTAAAATTAGGCTAGCCCTGTACCCTCTCACTGTATAACAGTTTGTAACATATTTTCTCGTCTCTCAACCACTATACAGTGTCTATACAGTCCACAAAAGTTTTTATATGGCATTCCGGAACAGTATCATTCTCCCAGTTCTAGTGACCGGCGTTTTATTGAAATTTTGAAAAACTGGTATGAGATTTTTGTAGATTCTAGTAAACTGAACCTGCTTGCGGTGATTTCAATATAAATTATTGTGAAATTAATAATTCAAAGCATCTGAAACGATTAGCAGATTTCTTTAATTTAAAACAATTGGTTAGTAAATATGCGCGTATTTCCAGACACAGTAGAACTTTGATTGACCACGGGTCCTGTAATTTTGATTCTATTAAGGTTGTTATAAACTCTGACTTGAAAGTAACCGATCATGAAACCATTATTATTAACGTTGAAGATAATATTTGTGATGACAGTGATCATGTGAAATTGAAATGTTGGAAAAAGTATTCGAAACAAGCTATCTCAAGACTTGTCGAAAGAAGTGTGGATTTTCAAACGAATACCGGTTCTCTAGTTCAGAAATCAGCTGTTTTGGCAGACGTCTTGAAATTATGTACCAATGAACTATTCGAAAATAAATTTGTTTTAGTGAAGAACTCGAACAGCTGGTACAATTTGGATCGTTTGCGTCTTAAACGTAACAGAGACAAGCTGTACAAGAAATGGCGTAGAAATAATAGATATATCTTTTTGCGCGTATCAAATATTCGCAAGCCGTTAAAAAAAACTCGTTGTGAATATATTCAGAGGAAAATTGATTTGCATCAGCAAAGAGTTATGAAATATTTTGAAATCTCTATTAGAACCTAGTAATTGCAAATCGCGATCCATATCCTTCAATGGCACATTAGAACAGTCAGAGGACATTGATGCATGTAGATTTAATGAATATTTCGTCGATAGTCTTTTGTCAATCAATCAATTCATTAATATAATATATGAGCCATACGAAGTAAAACAGCCGATTAAAATTAATCGTAGTTTTGGAAGTTTTCACCCAATAACGTTAGAGGATCTAAAATCTATTTGTTTTTTTTTTTTAACAAAACGGCTGGAGTAGATAACGCAAATGCAAGAGTAGGATTGTATGACTTTTTCCGTATAACCATTTCCCGGAAAACCGTTTCCCGGAAGACCATGTTCCGGAATAACATTTTCCGGAACAGACCTTTTCCCGGAAATACTTTTTCCGGAATATACCATTTCCCGGAAACCCATTTTCCGGAATTTTCGTTTACATCAAGAATGTGATTTTTTTCTATCTCTAATATTTTAATTTCAATCAATATCCTATCTAGTTTTGTGAAACATAAATACCAAAACAACTGAAACTTAAGAATATTGGCTATTATCTGAGCATATTTTTTTTAAAGTACAGCTCATGCTTGAAAGAAGGGAAAATATCTGATAAATACCAATCAGCAGTGAATCCTAAAGGGTTTGAGCTGATCAATCAGCAGTGTAAGATACAATTCATATTAACATTTTGTCCTTTCGAAAACGTACAATTTGTTATTGAATTAATTTTTTGTTACAAAAGCGATTGCAAAGCTATTCGAATAAATGTGAAATGCTATGTGAATAAACTTGTACAGCAAAAATTTTAATTCCAACATTCCTAAAACTAATGTGCATGCTCTCGGTGAGTTATTCTAGTTGATGATGTGGTAGTTACATTGTAAGGTTTTTTGATTCTACAATACTTAAAAAATCTATTGGCACTGAATAACCGATACTAGATATTCTAAAAGGTCTGATCATAGTCAAGCTGGGACGAATTAAGGAAACTTATGTAGTGAATATAAGGGGGGCTGCCGCCCCCATACCCCCGCTTGTGGGGGCTTGCCGCTCCCATACCCCCGCGATCGGGGGCTGTGCCGCCCCCCAAGCCCCCGCTGCAAAGGATCGAAATTTGAGTGAGGAATAAACCCTACGCAGCACTGTGCTATTTATTCTTGGATACAAGGAGACATATTGTTATATATGCCATGAAAAACAATATGAATGTTTCATACAATATACGATACATTTGTTCTATGTACAAATTCCGTATTTACGAGATGCGAAAATTTTCAGTTATAAATAGACTAAATCAATCGAAGGTAAGGACTGTACGTTTTCCTCAGCTCCACACAATTTCAAACAAATTTTTATAATTCTTGGAAGCATTGGATATGGTGCTCTAAGGAAGTTCGCTCCTTTTGTACACTACTTACTGCCATGCAAAAAGGAAGCATTTGAGATTTTCAAAACTGAGTCTACGTGGTTTATGAACAGGCCCTAAGTAAGACAAGTTACCTTTCCCAGTTTCAGAATATGTATTTTTGTACAAATAGTTTGTCAGTATACATTATCAGAACAGAATTGAAACAAAAAAGAAGATTTTTAATTTAACGTTGCAAAAGTTGCTGAATAAATGGGACTACAATTATAGATTAAAAAAAAAAAAAATAACAGAATATATCTGTCTGGGCAAATCAAAACAAAACATGAACAGTCGAAAAAATGAACATATTTAGTCGTGAGAAATAAATTCCGGGAAATGGTACATTCCGGTATGTGAGGTTTCCGGGAAATTATTCATTCCGCGAAATGATTTTCCGGGAAATGGTCTCTTCCGGCAAATGGTCTTCTGGGAAATAGTTTTCCGGGAAATGGTTTTCCGGGAAATGTCGTACAATCCAAGAGTAGTACAAGATTGCTTTAATGTCATCGGAATCAACCAGCTGGACCTAATTAATTAATCGCTGCAAACTGGGCACGTGCCACATGTTTGGAAAGAATCTTTAGTTATTCCCATTCAAAAAGTCGCTGAACGATTAATGCCGAAGAGTTTCGTCCTATTAACATGCTGCAGACTTTAGAAAAAATAATTAACTTTATGTAAAAGGTCAGCTGTTAACGTATTTAAATAGTAATAATTTTGATTGCGCCGGAACAATCGAGATATCGCGAAGGTCATTCTCGTAGAACAGCGTTAAATTTAGTGTTAGCAAAATGGATAGAAAATGTAGAGCGTAATGATGCGATTGTTGCTGTTTTTCTTTTTATCTAAAACGCACTTTTGAAACGATTTCTCGGCCCTTGTTGTTAGAAACAATCAAGCGCTTTGGATTTTCACGTTTCGCATACTGATGGTTCAAAAGCTATTTGTCTGACAGAACTCAATGGACGGCTTTTAATGATTCTGATTCGAGCCCTGAGGAGAACAGCCTTGGCGTACCAGAAGGGAGTGTATTAGGGCCCATTTTATTCATTCTATATATTTAGAACATGCGAAGAGTCTTGTGATTTTGTGATATTAATCTTTATGCTGATGATACCGTGTTGTTCATTACAGCTAAAAGCCTTGAGGAGGCCGTTTTGAATGCAGATTTACGTTCTCTAAGCAGATGGTTAAAGTACAAACAGTTAAAATTTAACATAAGTAAAACTTAATTCATTATCATTTCTCGGAATCAAGTTATCGAAGACGTCTCTGTTAAAATTGATGATGAGACAATTGATCGCGTTCGTGAGATTAAAAATCTTGGCATGATTATTGATGATAGATTAAAATTTGACTCTCACATTGACGATGTGATCAAGAAAATAGCCAAGGAGTACGGTATTCTCTGCCGATTGAAAAACAATTTAACTGTTGCTAGTAAAATACCATTGTACAAATCTATCATCACTCCTCACATTGAAATTTTGCCCTTCCATTTTGTTTTTAGCTAATGAAACACGAATATCGAGATTACAGCGTTTGCAAAGTAAGATAATGCGTTTGATCATGAGATGTAACAGGTTCACTTCCTCTTCTATTTAGTTAGATGCCCTACAGTGGCTACCGATGAAGCAGAGAGTTGTGTATTTGACAATTGTGTTGATTTTTAAAGTAATAAACGATTTGCTACCTCGATATTTGTGTAATCGAATTGAAGGAGGAAGTGATATTCATAGATAAAACACTAGAAACGCGGATGATGTTAGAACACCATATTTTTTGTACGGATCCATACGCTCGAGCTTCATAAAATTCGTTGTTTTTTTAATGTATAAATGTTTTCAATTCGATGCCTCTTCACATCAAACGTGCAACAACACTAACAGATTTTAAGAGACAATGTATTTCACACATCAAAGGTGCCTTTTGAACAGCTTCTCTGGTAACTTTTTACTCTTGACTAATTTTGTATCTTGACGATGTTATTACAACGGGTATATTTGTATGGTTTATTGTTAAATGTTTTATATTTGTCGTGGCACAAAAAAACTATACTTTTCGAATCGATGATGAAGATGATGATGTTTTTAATGTTTTTCTTTGTTTTTGTAATTTAGAGTAGCTTTTCATTTATTGTGTAGTCCAGAAAAGTTTGAGCCTCGCGCGCAGTATTCAGGTATAAAGTACTTCTTTTTGAATTCACAAAAAGAAATGTTTATGCTTGAGAAGATGCCATGCAATAGTAGTTAATTGTCTAACTGATTGTCGAGGAATTCCTTGTTAACTCTGTTGTGGTTGAATGTAAAAGTTTGACTAGGGCTATTCCAGGATTTTTTCGGTTTGGAAATTTTCTCGATTTCCCTGGTCAGCCCAAAACTAAGGTGGCGGTTCCATAAGTGTTGGAACCTCATTGGCTCTGTAGTGGGCAGCATCGGATATTGGCTTGTCGTTTCATAATGTCCTTATACGGGATTCTGTGATTTGAATTGTAATAGTATTTTCTGATCGCTGGGAATACTTGCGATCATTTTTAGTTGACATCAAAAGCTTTTCATAATTATATCGCTGTAAAGCGAATGAACAGTTTTGGAAGAAGTTTATATCTGTAGATGAAATCAGTTCATTTTTAGTTTTGCATAACTGGTTGCATTATTTTCAAATAAACTATCTAATAGATAAATCGTCTAGCTCAAACCTTTGTAGAGGTAAGTGGCGGGATCATCATCATCATCATCATCATCATCATCATCATCATCATCATCATCATCATCATCATCATCATCATGTGTCCCTTGACTCAGCCTATTATGCAACCATCGATTACGTTTTATATAATAACTCATAATGTTTTAAAGCTGTAAGCGAGATTCAACTAGTTATACACTTGCTAAGATAAGTTTGTCGGTCTATAAGCACCAAAGTGGGTCTATTCATGGATGAAACTTCGTCCCATTCACTGGATTTATTACGAAATGCAGTCTTTGTACGTTTTTTTTTAATTCTTATTTTATGAATTAAGGAATTAACGCTGTATTTGCTTTTATGAAAACTTTAAATTTATATACCTTATCAAGATAAAATTTTGGCCACATAAGATCTATACATTGTGACATTTTCAGCCAAAAATATTGATAATTGTCAAAGTTATAGAAGATTGAACATGGCGTTTTGTGGAAGCAAAATTTTGCTTTGCTTTTTTTGCTACTCAGTGTATATGATTAATTAGCAATTGAATAATGAAAACATCATAATTCACTGTACGATTATTTAATGTTTGAATCAAATATGACTCCAAGGTATTTAAAGGTCAAAGATTGGGTAATGTCTCTTCCCAACAGCTTGAAACGCAGTTGGGCTGGGAACCACATTCTAGTAAACACAACCAATTAGGTTTTTTGCGGTGAAAACTGTCTGGCCCAGAAGGACAGATTATCTAGGAAATTTTGCAATGTTCTTTGCAAGACTTCCGCACGTGCACCTCTAAATGATATCGCAGCATCGTCTGCAAGTTGTCTTAGCGTGCATCTATATCCTTAACATAAAAAATATAAAGTAAGAGACTTAAACATGAGCCTTGGGTTAATCGCATGTAACTTATTCTGAAAATCAGTTGGCCTTGATTTGTTTTTCTGACAGTGTATTATTTTACTAAAATATTTCAAATTCCTGTTAAACCACTTCTGTGCAGACTATCTGTTAGTAAATTTATGGAAACTGAATCGAATGCGCCCCTTATATCCCGAAATACTGGAGCCAAGTTCTCCTTGTGTGGAAAGGCCAGTTTTATAGCAAATGAAAGCAACGCTAAACAATCGTTTGTTCCTCTGCTCTTTCAGAAACCAAACTGCGTATTTGATAGAGGGTTGTTTGATTCAACCTAACGGTCAAATCTTGATGGATCACTTTTTCTAACAATTTTCTTAAACATGATAGCCTAGAGATCGGGCGGTAAGAATTGCTATCAGAGGCTGGTTTCTCAGGCTTTTAAATAGCTATTATTTAACCTGTCTCCATGCGGGTGTAACTATGTTAAGTTCCATGAGAGTGTTATAACATGTGTAACATAAGTCCTGGGAAAACTTTCAGGCGTTTATTTGACAGCATTAATAAACACACAGATGTCAACCAATGTACTTGTCACGTTCATCTGTGTTCCTACTGAACTGTCAAACTCAAATTGCGCAGTAGTTTCCATTAAAAATGTCATACAAGCTGGATTTACGAGCACAAGTCGCCAACCTTTTTGGACGGCTTAGTACAAGTGAAATTTTGAGCGTGTTCAAAGACAAGCCAATATCAAAATCAACAATATACCGTGTTTTGAAAAATTGTCGTGATGGTAAAGAACCGGAAAATAAAAAGAAAAGTGGTCGCCCAACAAAATTGAGTGCCAGAACAACGAAATAACTGCTGTCAAGCACTGAAATCAAGGTTGGCCAATCAACACGCAAATTAGCACGAAAATTTCAGGTTTCAAACATGACAGTCCATCGGATTTTGAGAAAACATAACGTAATCTATCGGAAACGTCAGCGTGCACCAAATCAGGTTGACGCAATCTACGTAAGGTACCTCACGTATTGGCAATTGAAAAATTGAACCGCCTGGGACTACCTTTTTGGATTATTCAATGGCTGAAATCATATCTGTCTGCGCGCAAAGCTTTTGTCAAAGTGCACGATGCTAGGTCGAATGTATTTGATATTCCTTCCGGCGTCCCGCAGGGCAGTCATCTTGGTCCTCTGATATTCGTACTCTTTATAAATGATATGTGCGATAGCCTCAAGTCTGGGAAACTGATCTATGCAGATGACTTAAAGCTGTTTCACGTGATTAAGTCGTTTGTGGATTGCGGTGCACTGCAAGCTGATATTGAACGTGTTTCAACTTGGTGCAAAATGAATGGAATGCAAATGAATCCGGTGAAATGTAAAGTAATGACGTTCACTCGATGTCGGACTACTGTATCTTTTGACTACGGGCTGAACAACTTGCCATTAGAAAGAGTCACGTCGATCAAGGATCTTGGCGTCATACTTGATAGTAAACTTCGCTTTAACGAACACAGCTCAGTGACAACTGCGGAAGCCAATGCGATGCTAGGTTTCCTACGCCGGAACACAGCCCATTTCAATGACGTGCATGCGCTGAAGGCCCTGTTCTGTGCTTTAGTTTGCAGTGTACTTGAATATGGAGTGCAGGTTTGGGCTCCGTATCATGCCGTCCATAAAGCTCGCATTGAGAGAGTCCAGAAGCGCTTCATAAAGTATGCTCTACGTGGCCTGCCATGGAACGACCCAGTGAACCTACCGCCATACGAACATCGATGCGCACTCCTCGATTTACAACCGCTGGTGAGTCGTCTAGTGATGCTGCAAAGGTTGTTCATTTTCGACGTGCTTAAGTGCAACATCGACTGTAGCAGCCTTCTCGAAAATATGAGGTTTTATGTACCTACTCGTCAGCTCCGAAGTAAGCAACTGCTGTGGATCCCCAGCCATCGAACAAATTATGGCCTGTACAATCCACTGGATTTAAGTTGTAGACGTTTCAATGAAGTGTGTGACTGTTTCGATTTTAATGGTAGCAAAGTAGTTTTTAAATTAAGAATTAAGAGTGTCGATTAACCAGTCTGTGCGACTTTGTCTCGAAGATGTTGTCAAATAAATAAATAAATAAATAAATAAATAAATATACACAGCAACAACTCGAAATGATGACGATGATTTTTACTTCACGTTTTCGCACCACGATGGTTTCTATACTGCTAACATTAAAACAACACCAGCCGATGTTAAATATGCCAGCAAATCGAAATATAAGCCAAAGGTGTTAGTGTGGGCAGCCATGTCATCAAAGGGTATCTCGGCGCCTTTGATACGCCCAAACAAGGCCAAAGTTGTCAATTCTGACGTGTATATCAGCCAATGCTTACCGAAATTAAAGCAATTCATCAACAAATATCACGCTGACGACGAAATCATGTTTTGGCCGGATCTTGCAAGCTGTCATTACGTGAAAAAAACATTAGACTGGCTAACTGAGCAAAACATACCATTTGTACCGAAAAAGGACAATCCACCTACCGTGCCTCAGGCTCGTCCAATTGAAATTTTTTGGAGTGTTCTCAAACCTATGGTGTACGACAACAGCTGGGAAGCTAACAATTAGTTAATCGAATCAAACGGAAGATGAAATAAATAGACATAGACACCGTCCAGAACCTGAATCAACATGTTCGCCGTACACTGCGTAAAATCGAAGATAATGGTCCATTGAGCGTACTGTAAATATATTTTTCAACAATTTATAAACAGAATAAAATACCCTGAAGCGCATTTTAAAATCCGATTGTTTGATTTCAAGTACCATGCTTTTGAATTTTTCCCAGGACTTATGTTACATATCTTACAGGTAAAGTAATCGCCTCTTTGCGATAACGGGGATATTTTTCAGAAGGTTGAATTTATTCATATCGCTTCCTAGAGCAGAGTTGTTCGACAAAAGAAGTGCCATTGAACATTCCAACATTGTGAATGGATCGTCCTGAAAACCTTCTTCAGGTGGTATCCCATAAATTCGGTTGTGTTGGAACAGAGTCTGGGTAAACCTTTAGCGTAGTCAAACATCCACTGCATGGAGTATTCTTCACTCTCATTGGATGATGAGCGGTTTCGTATGTAACGAGCCTTTCTCCAAAGCGTTGTCATCGACGTTTCTCTAGATAGTCTCTCTACATATGAACGCGAGTAAGTGCGTTTTGTTACTTTGAGTAAGTCTTTAAGCTTTTTTTATGCTTGAGGTACTTATCAAAAAGCTCACATATTTCATGTAAGGTTGCGGATTATCGCAAGCATTCTTCATTCACCACGTTTGCTCTTCGCCACAGAGTTGAAGCAGCAGTGAATATACATTCAAACCATCGAGCCCGATCGGTCATGCAAACGGAGTAACATCGGTTAGTTTTTCGTCTCTTCCATCTTCTTTGCCATTCGCTGTGTTACCACTTGACATATTCAAGCTTAGGTCACTCACTCTCTATATTCTATTTCCACGATTCATAGAAGCATTCTTCGGATGCTATGCAGTTCGGTAGCGATCACCTAATAATATATTCTTCATGAAGAATAGGCTGCTGCTCATTCTTCATGAAGAATATTTTGTTGGTTGGTTGGAACCGAATGCTTAGGTAGCTTAGTTAGAAGGATGGTATCGAAGATTTTTTGTGCCCATCTGCATATGCCACCCCTATGTGACATTACAGATATCAAATAATCATATTTTTAGAATTGTAAATATAAGATACCTGTTCTAGTTATTGCCGTACATTCCTATCATGGTGTAAAATATTGTATGATTTTTCCAACTATTGTTATCGTTGAACCCACTCTGCAACGATCATCAGACTCCTGATGATAGTGTGATGGTAGCTCACTCTCACTGGTTATACACCACACCACCCATATATAGCATAACTACTCAACCAATATCTCTGGTCAGCTGGAGATAGGAGAATAGCAGCTTGCCAAATCTGATAGCCAATAGAACAGTTCAGTGTGATCTCAATACGCGAATAAACCAGATCATTACCGTTCATCTCGCTCAATAAATCAAGTTGTTTTGTATCATCAGTACGGTATTTCATTGTGCGGTAAAAGAAACTATTAATCTGTGCGGGACAAATCTCTATCGTATCCTAACGTTATCGGTGCAGTGCATTTCCATCTAGGAAATGAAATTGGCAATCTGCATGTTGCATGCATCCAAGAGTGACGATCGACGAACCTAGTGCGCAGTGGTCGAAGACGGTACATATTTGGTCCTTCGAACCGGATTCGATCGAAGCGACGAAGAAAACTTTCGGTGAAACAATAGTGATTGTTCTACACGGCGTGGGTCAGCCATTGCTCGTCTATAAAAGGCCATTATTGTTCTTGCCGGCAATTGTTTCGATTTTGGTAGCTGCTCTGATCTACGGTCACGGCGTTGGCCTCTATCTACGCCGAACGGTCCAAAAGTTCCTATCGTACGACGGAGATACTCGAAAGTGGCGATAACAGTGCACCTTACGCCACCTTACGCCACCTTACGTCTTACGCCAGTTATTCGATTGCATGTGACAAAGGTCTCATTGAATAAAGCAAAACTATGGCATGCTTGCGTTTTATTTGAAGGGGTAGAATTGGTTCGCTGAGTGGGATCCATTTTGAGGATGTTGGTCTTGCTATTGTGTTTTTCTAGTCTGTCTGTGGATTCTGTCAAGCGCGAGCCGGTTGATTACGCGAATTGAATTAACCTTTCGTACAGTACTCAGAGTGTTTAATTGATCGGAATGCCTCGTTCCAGCACTGACTTACGGAAACTGTCAAAAAGAGAACGACAATTACGGGATGTGGTGGAGTCCATTGACGAATTTGTGCAGCAGTACCAGGAAGATCGTGACAAGGGATCAGTTCCAGCGAAGATCAAAAAGCTGGACGAAATTTACGATGCATTCTGCGACGTGCGCTCGGACATTGAAATTGCGCTGGAAGATGTGATTCTGAAGAAACGGAAACAAAGAATACTACGACTGCAGCTTGACTCACAATATCGTTCCTTCAGGGAACAAAACTCCAAGATTTTGAAGGCATTCGTCAACCAATACTTCAACTTGAAGCAAGCATTGAAGGAAGCATTCATGCGTGAAGCTGGTCCAAGCAATCAAATGGCTCCAGCACCACGGACTGATGCACCGGTATCTGCTATGCGTGTCAATTTACCGGAGCTGAAGATTCCAACCTTTCGTGGAGCTTTGATGGAGTGGGTAACTTTTAGGGACACGATTAAGAACCTAATTGTTGACAACTCTCATCTGACGGATATCGATCGGTTTACGTACCTTTGAACTTCGTTGGCTGGAGAAGCGCTGCAGCAAATAGCATCGATAGATATAACAGCGGATAACTATTCCATAGCGTGGTGGTCGCTAGAGTCACGATATGAAAACAAAAAGTTGCTGGTTAAATCTCATCTAGACAGTCAACCCGATGAAGAAGGAATCGTTCGAAGCACTGAACTATGTCATCGGTGAGTTTGAAAAACATCTTCAGATGCTAACGAAACTCGGAGAAAACACCATGGGTTGGAGTACGCTTTTGACTCATATGCTAGCCAGTAAGCTAAATTCTATCACATTACGTCTTTGGGAAACGAAACATTGGTCAACGGATGTTCCGATCCACTCTTCATGGAACCCGGTAGCGTGGATGTGATCATCGGAGCAGGGCTGTTTTTCAAAACGCTGCAAAGGGAAATGATTAAGATTGGACACTATGGACCTATTGTTCAGAACACATCACTTGGTTGGATTGTATGTGGAACCCTTCCAACTGAGTCGGACATGTTTAGGCCACATATTGCCAACACGTGTACCGAAAGGCTGGAAGATTTGCTCTCACGGTGCTGGGAACTGGAGTCCTGCAAAACGAATAGTGTCCTATCACTGGAGGAATACGCTTGTGAAGAATTGTTCGACCGCACAACAGTACGTGATGCAACTGAGCGGTTCATCGTTACGCTTCCTAAAAAGGATTACATACTTCGTTAACTAAGAGACTCGAGATCTACGGCAATGCGACGTTTCCTGTCTCTCGAGCGCCGACTGGATCAGAATCCGGAACTGAAGCTGATGTACAGCGAATTCATTCACGAATACATTCGCATGGGACATATGGAAGAGGTAGTTGCAGACGAAGATGGTGTTGCTTTGCCGCAATACTTCATTCCACATCATTGTGTCATTAAACCCGATAGCACGATAACAAAGCTACGAGTGGTTTTTGACGCATCGTGTGCTACGTCGACGGCAATCTCCCTCAACAAAGCCTTGATGGTGGGACCCACGGTTCAGGACGACATAATTTCGATCGTACTTCGGTTTCGGTTTCATCGAATCGCCATCGTAGCAGATGCCGAAAAAATGTTTCGCATGATACAGTGGGCGGACCGAAAATTGCATAAAATCTCCTGGCGTGACAATCGAAGCGAGAATATTACAGTTTTTTAGCTGAACACCGTTACATACGGGACAGCTTCAGCGCCATATTTGGCGACAAAATGCCTCAAGCGTCTTGCGGAATTGGATGGACACCACTACCCGGAAGCAGCGAAAATTTTCAGCAAGGACTTTTAGGTTGACGATATGATGACCGGCGTTGACAATGTAGAAAATGGGATCAAACTGTGCAGCGACATTCAACAATTGCTGAGAGGTGGAGGATTCAACCTACGAAAGTGGAGCAGCAACTGCCAAGCCGTTCTGGAGAAAATTCCAGAGGAACTCCAAGACCATCGAACCTCATTCGAATTCGGCGATTCTACTGCGACCATAAAAACTCTAGGACTAATCTGGGAGTACGCAAACGTACGGTTATTTTGAATTTAGCGAGAATCTTTGATCGTCTTGTGCTAATCGGCGCTGTGATTACTTCTGACAAAATACTCGTCCAAACTCTTTGGAGACAGAAGGTAGATTGGTAGATTGGAAACAGAAGATAGAGTGGCCTGACCAGGCTCGAAAACATAAAGGTCCCAAGATGGATCGCTTTCTGGAAGGATTGTCTCTCCTTGGAATTGCACGGTTTTTGTGATGCTTCGACGAAGGCCTATGGAGCATGCATATATGTCCGGTGTACACATTTCGATGGGACAATCACTTCTAACCTGTTTGTAGCCAAGTCACGAGTTGCTGCACTCTCAGAGTTAGGAAAGAAATGGAAACAGTTAACTATTCCTAGATCGGAACTGTCTTCCGCTGTACTTCTGGCTCACCTTTACGAGAAAACAACTGCAAGTGTTCCAGCATCTGCCCAGCCGTATTTCCACACCGACTCAATGATTGTACGGTATTGGCTTTCATCGAATCCGTCACGCTATCAGATGTTTGTTGCGAATAGGATTTCGGAGGTGCAGCATTTGACAAAAAACGAAACCTGGAGACATATATCAGGCACAGAGAATCCTGCTGATGTTTTATCGCGTGGTATTTCATCTGCTGATCTGGAACACAATTCATTATGGTGGGAAGGTCCAAGCTGGCTGAAAGAGGAGAGAAACTGCTGGCCCAATACACAGGAAGTATTATTGGAGGACCTGGATCTATCACACCTCAAATAAGGATCAACTGTAGCATCGGTGGCCACCATTTCAACCCCGAATGAAATCTTTACTCTACGTTCTACACTACATCGTCTGAAAAAACCGGTTTCGATGTTGCTACGATTTAAACACAACACTCTTCGTGCACGTGGATCGATTTGCAAGAAGTCTGGTCCAGTAACACTCACAGAGCGAGAGGACGCTCTACTGCATCTAGTGAAGTAGGAATGCTTCGCTCAGGAAATTGCCGAAATCAAAAGATATAAGCCCATCGTCCAGGAACAATTGATGGCAGACTTCCTAGCGGAACGAGTCACTCCTACTCCACCGTTCCTTTGAGTTGGCGTTGACTATTGCGGCCTCTTTCTCATCCACTACCCCAACTGAAAACGGACCACCGTCAAGCATTACGCCGATATTTTTGTCTGTTTGGTGACTAAAGCGGTACATGTTGAGATGGTTGCCAACCTTGCCACCTCTGGTTTTTTGGCCGCTCTCAGAAGGTTTGTAGCGAGACGTGGGAAACCTGCACTGATAATGTGTGACAACGGATCCAACTTCATTGGAGCACGTTGGCAACTGGATGAGCTGGCTACGCTATTCAGGAATCAGCAATCTCAGAATTCAATTGCATCTGAGGCTGCAGACGTTGGAATACAATTTAAATTCATTCCTGCTAATTCCCCAAACTTTGGTGGTTTGTGGGAGGCAGAAGTGAAATCAATGAAGCAACATTTAAAGAAGGTGATTGGTCTGCGAACAGTTACTCCAGATGAACTCAATACGCTCTGGACACAAATTGAAGCGTGCCTCAACTCCAGACTGCTCACATAGATCAGCAATGATCCTAATGATCTTGCTGTGCTCATACCTGGGCACTTTCTTATTCAACGACCGCTAACAACAGTGGCACAATTGTGGTTAGACGATATTCCGGAGAACCGACTTTCAAGATGGCAGCAGGTGGAAGACTTTTTGCAACGTATGTGGTCCAAATGGTCCATGCAATACCTCTCCGATCTGCATGACAGGACCAAGTGGACTCGACATAGGAACAATTTATTTGTTGGCACCATGGTGCTTCTCCCTCTCAAATGGCTTCTGGGAAGAGTAACTCAAATTCATCCGGGATCAGATGGAAATATCAGAGTCGTTACCGTGCGTACCAAGGATGGTAGCGTTGTTCGAGCTATTTCCAAGATCTGCATTCTGCCCATCAGCGACAACGATGAGTCGAAAAAATTTAGAGGGAACTAACTTTCTTCATCGAAGGCGCAGGGCATACCAGTTTAGTTTTTGTATTATATAGAAATTATAAAAGGCTCAAGGAATGTTCTGTTTATGTAGTCACCCACGGCCGGCGGCCGAGCAGCAAATCCACCCCAAAGGATGCATCCAAGGATTTCATCGTCAACGTTCTAACGCCTATGATTGCTCAGATGATTGTTTCTTCATTATTTTCTACACTCGGGCGAGCCCTGAGCTGGTTCCGTTAACTATCCATGTTACGGAATCAGGTACTTTCGAGTGCCTAAGGTCTTTCGAACATCATTCGAAATTCATCCTGCGAATTCATCAATCTGCAAGCGAATCAGGGAAACGTTGTCGTTCAAGCAATCACCATGGCCTCTGGAGATTGCCGCCAACCAGTCGATTTTAAAAGTCATTCACGCTCGGCAATGCTCAGTCTATTTGCGAAAATCGGAACCAGTAAAGTCCAAAATCGTTCAATCAGGAGAACGCAACATCATCGGTGCAGGAGCACTCGCGGAGGCACGCAAGCCTCCGCGACATAGAAGTGGTTTAGAAATAGCCTTTGACTAGTAAAAAAATCGCCTATCATTTTGCCTAGCGGTCCACAACATCCATGCTGCGGTGCCGGAGCACGCAGTCGAATATTGGATATCGAATGCATATAGGAGATCGTGCCGTTCCGATTCCAAGGTTAACGACGTATGATGATAATGACGCCTACTTCAATCGTGTGACACCATCGGACGACCTGACAACGTCCCTATCATTTTGTCTAGCGGTTCACAACATCCATGCTGTGGTGCCGGAGCACGCAGTCGAATATTGGATATCGAATGCGTATAGGAGATCGTGCCATTCCAATTCCAAGGTTAACGACGTATGATGATAATGACACCTACTTCAATCGTGTGACACCATCGGACGACCTGACAACACCGGCTAGAAGATTCAACAAACTTAGATGATAAGGATATAATGAAGTTTATCATGACACTACTGTAAATTCTGAAAAATTGTAGCTTATATTGAGTTAGAATAGGGCCTATTGCATAGCTTAAGCTGTTTGAAATACCGCGGATTCCAAGGCAGCCGGTATGTAAATTATTGTATGATTTTTCCAACTATTGCTATCGTTGAACCCACTCTGCAACGATCATCAGACTCCTGATGCTAGTGTGATGGTAACTCAATCTCACTGGTTATACACCACACCACCCATATATAGCATAACTACTCAACCAATATCTCTGGTCAGCCGGAGATAGGAGAATAGCAGCTTTCCAAATCTGATAGCCAATAGAACAGATCAGTGTGAACTCAATACGCGAATAAACCAGATCATTATTGTTCATCTCGCTCAATAAATCAAGTTGTTTTGTATCATCAGTACGGTATTTCATTGTGCGGTGGAATAAACTATTAATCTGTGCGGGATAAATCTCTATCGTACCCTAACGTTATCGGTGCAGTGCATTTCCATCTAGGAATTGAAATTGGCAATCTGCATGTTGCATGCATCCAAGAGTGACGATCGACGAACCTAGTGCGCAGTGGTCGAAGACGGTACACATGGTGTGTTCTCATATAGTCTATGGGAATACTATATTACCAACACGTGGTAATCTGGTTATTTAGCCATATTTAGTACATCTACTATACAGTGCACTATGGTCCAGATTACGAATTTACGAGGAAACATGCTCCCAGCGCCTTAACTTGAAACTTAACAGCAAAGTGATGTTCTACAACATGGTTTGTATCACTAAGGCCCATTTTGTGATGTTAATTAAAATTAGGGTGGTCCCCATTTTCACGGAAATACAAAACCTAACTTTTTTATTTGCAGAAATAGACGTTTATACTCTTGCGCAAAGTTGTAGCGCAAAAATTGTCATGGAATTTCCAAACATAAATTTTTATGTAGCTTAAAAATTGACCGATTTAGAGCAATTTTCCCTCATCAACTTAGGGTGTACCATAAAAAAATGTTTTTTTCTGCCCTAACTTTTTTGTTTCAATTCCCACCGTACAGTTTTGTTGGGACGAGTTTTAGAACTTATAAAGACGCGTACTTTGGTGCACAAACTTTGCCGCTAGCTTCAATCAATCAATAGTTATTGAAGTTTTCCTTAAAAAAAATTTGCTCTTTTCAAATGTTGATTTTTATGATTGGGGCAAATTCAAAAAAAAATTAAAGACGTCATTCAAAAGGACAATTTATATTGTTTAGCATATGTGAAAACTAGAGATATATTATTTCTATATCTTGAGAAAATTACATTTGAATCTGGCATGGCTTAAGATGAAAAACTTCAATAACTATTGATTGGTTAAAGCTAGCGGCAAAATTAATACATCAAAATACACGCCTTCAAAAGTTCTACAACTCGTTTGAACAAACTTTACGATGGAAATTTAAATAAAAAAGTAAGGACAGAATAAGTTTTTTTTATGGTACACCCTAAGTTGACGAGGGAAAAGTTGCTCAAAATCGGTCAATTTTCAAGCCACATAAAAGAAATTATATACAAATTCCATGAAATTTTTTGCGCTACAACTTTGTTCAAGAATGCAAATGTCTATTTGTGCAAACAAAAAAGTTAGTTTTTGTATTTCCGTGAAAATGGGGACCACATAAATTTTAATCAATATAAAAAAAGGGCCTTTGTTTTTATTTCAAGTTTCACCACAATTTTTTTAAGTTAAAAATTGACCGATTTAGAGCAACTTTTCCCTCGTCAACTTAGGGTGTACCATAAAAAAAAGTTTTTCTGTCCTAACTTTTTTATTTCAATTTCCATCGTAAAGTTTGTTCAAACGAATTGTAGAACTTATAAAGGTATTTTGATGTATTAATTTTGCCGCTAGCTTTAACCAATCAATAGTTATTCAAGTTTTTCATCTAAAGCTATGCCAGATTCAAATGTAATTTTCTCAAGATACAGAAATAACATATCTCTAGTTTTCACATATGCTAAACAATATAAATTGTCCTTTTGAATGACGTCTTTAAGTTTTTTTTGTATTTGCCCCAATCATAAAAATCAACATTTGAAAAGGGCGTATTTTTTAAGAAAAACTTCAATAACTATTGATTGATTGAAGCTAGCGGCAAAGTTTGTGCACCAAAGTACGCGTCTTTATAAGTTCTAAAACTCGTCCCAACAAAACTGTACGGTGGGAATTGAAACAAAAAAGTTAGGGCAAAAAAAACATTTTTTTATGGTACACCCTCAGTTGATGAGGGAAAATTGCTCTAAATCGGTCAATTTTTAAGCTACATAAAAATTTATGTTTGGAAATTCCATGACAATTTTTGCGCTACAACTTTGCGCAAGAGTATAAACGTCTATTTCTGCAAATAAAAAAGTTAGGTTTTGTATTTCCGTGAAAATGGGGACCACCCTAATTTTAATTAACATCACAAAATGGGCCTTAGTGATACAAATCATGTTGTAGAACATCACTTTGCTGTAAAGTTTCAAGTTTAGGCGCTGGGAGCATGTTTCCTCGTAGATTCGTAATCTGGACCATAGTGCAGTGGAGTCGGTTGTTACGTTTTTTCACAGCTTTTTGTGGTGGATGTACCTTAAAATCGCTTTTTACGCGGTACGTTTCAAATAGATTTCGATTTCTAACAAATCGCAAAACACCACAACTTTTAACAGCATGTGGTAGAGGAATGTTTGCTCTATCCTATGATGTTGTTAGATTGCGTGGTAGTCGCCTGGTTTGTTAGTCAACGATTATAGCTATTGCTTACAGGAACAGCTCATAAAGTACTCGAGAAGAAATCATATAGTGTACGGAGACGTACCCCTTTATCAATACCATGGTTTTTGTTGGTCGGTTTTTCGGTTTTATGCGGTTTTTACGCCGTTCGCAGGAGTCGCGTATAAAGCAACCCAGTGAATTGAATCTATGTGCAGCAATTCCATAAAAAAGATTTACTGGATCTCAGAATTTTTTAACAGTTGGGAAGATTGTTGTCGATCAAAAAATAATAAACATGTATTTTTTTATTATGGTGTCAGAGTGATGATTTTCACGGTAACTTTTTTTCAAATAACTTTAAATAGTATTACTCTGGAACCAGGGTACCGATTATTGAATATCTGAAGGGAAGATATTTTGATCTAGTTTTAAGGGAAAATGTAAACATAATCTTAAACAGCCGAAGCCTGCTAATTAGGGGTTTTCTAGTTGGAGCGCTTTTTAGTTGGTGTTCCGGTAATTTAGTTGCTACCCAAAAGTGCTCTTTCTAGGTTTTAACGAGTTTTATTGCATTAGGTTAAATTTACCCACCATAAACTTTGGATACAGATACTCAAATTTGGCTTCCCGCATCGAACTCCAGAGTTGGGTGGAATGAACTTAATTTTCGGTACTTTGTTTCTTCCGTGTACGTTTTCTTTTTCCGAGCCTTGCTGCTGGAACTGTTGCCCCTTAAGAGCATATTCTGTTGATATGAGCGACCACCTGGAAAACCTTATCCTTATTGCGTTGTAGATGGCTGTGGTCTGTTTGGGAATTCATAGTCTATTATCGCCGATAGACGTCTAGGTCGAAATAGTGCTAGTTGACCGATAGACCAGCATTGGGAAATAAATATGTAAGAAAATTCTATTGTTAACTCTTTAGATAGCATTTGGTGGCCCTAAAAAGGACCGTTTGGTTTTAATAATGATACGGCCCTATTTGTATTTTCTACGATGATTGAACCACATACTTTGCAGGCATATTTACGCTGCAACATTTTTCATAGTTGGACATGTAGATTAGGTAGGTTATCAAATTTTAAAACTAACAATGCCCCAAGGGCTGAACTGTAAAGGTTATTTAAACATATAAACATCAAAAATATAAAAAACAAACAACATTTATAACTAAGCTAAAGAGCCCACTGGGCTAAAATTCTTAAAATTGTAAGTTAGTTTGTAAGACAAATTAATGGAATTAAAAAACAAATTAAGTAAACATAGTTGGAAATTCTCAAAATTATTTGCTTCTTATCGGAGGAATGAAATTTCAAACAGCACAAAAAAATATTCAACCAAACATACTCTTTAATAAGCAAACTGATTTGGTCGTCCTGAAAAGAATGGATTTTGTTGACGAGGGAGAAATAGTTTGCGATTCCACTTGGGTTGTTTGTCACGTCACGGGGGGCTTTTTCTCGCCAATTCGTAGGCTTCAGCAGCCATTTTTCTCGCAGCAAGGTTGACGGGAGCATCCGCAAGAGCAAACTGCACCATCGCCTCTCTGGGCAACGACTGCTCGCCAGTGCACCCTCTTATCATTTTTTATTACAGTCAACAGGTAAAATATTTGCCCCAATGACCGGCATCTTAAAACTAAAATCACAAAACTACAAACTTAATCAAATTTACAAAAAATACGTCTAAAACTACACTTATTTGTTTCCCTATGTACATTAAAATCAAATACAAAGTAACAACTATTGAAAAGACGACTCATTCTGCGTATTGGCTCATGGAGCCTATCGTTCTTGCCACGGGAAGGCTCAGGAATGCATGTGCGCGTAGATTACGGCGGCGTATGTTGATGTCCAACATGCTGAGCAGTCTAGAACAATCAATGTTCCCTTGCAGGAGATCGCCAATAAAACATGCTTTTGCCACGTTACGCCTTCCATCAAGTGGTTGAAGGTTGATGAGCTGGCACCGACTGCTATAGCTGGGTAGATTTAACGGGTCTCTCCACCTGAGATGACGTAGGGCAAATCGAATGAATTTTCGCTGGATTGCCTCATCACGCTGGATTTCATTCTGGTAGTATGGAGACCAGACAACCGAACAATATTCCAGAATAGGGCGAACGATTGCGCAGTAAAGCGATTTCAAGCAATAAACATCCTTAAATTTTTTGGCAAAACGGAACAGGAAGCCTAACTGCGATGATGCCTTAGACATGACGTATGCTACGTGGTCTTTGAAGGTCACTTTGGAATCGATGAGAATCCCCAAATCCTTAACCGTCGTTTCGCGCTGTAGCTCAAATCCTGCCAAAGCATAACCGAATTGGTAGAGTTCGCGTTTACGGCCAAATGAAATCACCGAGCACTTGGACACATTCAATGTCATCACCGATTCTGACGGACATACTACGATCGGTTAGGTAGCATCGCAGCCAGATAAGCAAGTTGTTGCTCATACCTAACTTATCAAACTTGGCTATTGCTATCTGGTGGTTCATTTTATCGAACGCAGCGGAGAGATCCGTGTAAATAGCATCCACTTGATTACCGTTTTCAAGTTGCTTGACCAAGAAAGAGGTGAAGCACGTCAAATTAGTCGATGTCGAACGTTTAGGAATGAATCCATGCTAATCCGGCGAAATATAGTGCGCGTAGCTCTGCACTAGCTTCCGAAGAGTAATCATCTCAAACAACTTGGATAGTGCACTTAATGCAGCTATGCCCCGGTAATTTGAGACCATTCTCTTACAACCTTTCTTAAACACTGGGAAAACATATGACTGTTTCCAACAGTTCGGAAATATACCAGTGGACAAAGAAAGATTGAATATCTTTGCTAACGGAGACGCAAGACAATCCACGCACTGTTTCAGTACAAGCGATGGAATGCCGTCCGGACCACATCCCGATGAGGACTTCAATTCCTTGCCAGCTGCAATGACCATGTCATTGGTGATGGCATAATGCATTCCGGAGGCAGGAAGACGGGGCACATTACTGGTGGCGAGCGCGATGTCCTGCGGGTCGAGCAGCTCGTCGGAGAAAACGTTGCTGAATTGGGAACGGAAAATATCGGCAATATCGGCGATGCAATCAGCTTCGAGCAAACCATCCGTCATCGTGGAGGGCAAACTGACTTCCTTCCGCTGATCATTGACATGACGCCAAAAGCTTTTGGGGTTGGACTTAAGGCTTTTTTGTAGACGGTCTTGATGAGCGTTATAGAGATGATCGTTCAATTGCTTGTACTCAGCATTCGCTTCCACGTAACACAATTTTGTGAAATCCGTTCGATATTTGCTGTGCCGTCTCAAAGCTGCCTGCTTCACTCTTTTGAGGCGCTTGAGAGCGGAATTCGACCAAGCTGGTTTAGGTGATTGATGTTTCATCCTCACTGCAACAAACTGATCAATGACATATAGCAGTACACCAGACACTGTCGATGAAGCGAGGTTGACGTCAGAAACATCGAGAATCTCGTCCCAGTCAACAAGTCCCAAGAAATCGTACATTCCGCTGAAATCGGCCTTACTGAAATTGTAGAAAACACTTTCAGAGGAATCACGGAAGCGACACAATGGATTTACCGCAAGTTTCAAAATTAATTGTGGATTATGCCGACAGATTTATGCTAGCGGTGCTGGTGCTTCAATAACTGTGCAATCCTCACACAAATCGTCACTAACAAAGCACAGGTCAAGCATGCGATTATACTCGTTTTGAACGCCAGTCTGCTGCCTGAGTTGAGCGGTCCTATACGCATCAAGCAGTTCTCGTGATGACATGCCAATCATAGATCGAGAAACGATTGGAAAGTAGTGCCCAAGAGAATTTTGCTGCCAAGAAATCGTGCTTAAGTTGAAATCGCCGAGAATCATCACCTTGTCCCTTGGATTCAACTGCGAAACGACCCAGTTCAGCGAGTCAGCGAGATGCTTTTCGATTAGAATTGCGTCATTGACTCGGTCGGGGGGAAAGTAAATCACGCAAATGTAGAGCGAAGCATACCGCCACCGATACTCTTGTTGCTGTTAGAAGGCGACCGATCTTGTCGATAAATGTTGTAGCAATCGTCAAAGAGTTGATTCGTTATAGTATTCCCGTTAAGCCAGGTATCGGTGAGAGCGTAAATGTCATAGCAACCATCACTAAGGGCCAATTGATACACGGCAAGGGAACTGTTGATCCCACCAACATTTTGGTAGTACACCAGGACATTCGAAGTAGCAGCTGTAGCTAGTCTTTGACCTCGTGGGGCAGATGGATGAGCGCTAGGCTGATGCAAATTTTGAAATTTTTGCTCCCCTAAGCTTAATAGACGCCAATTTGAGTCCTGATAGTCTCCAAAAAATTTGAACACATTTAGTTTTAATTTGGCTTTGCACACGCTATTCAAAGTTTGTATGGGAATTAGTATGAAGAATTTCAAACTTACATTTCCAGATCCCTAACATCTTAATATTATATCCTTAAACCAAATCTAATATAGATTCATATAGTGTAAGTTGTAAACTATCAAAATGCCAAAGATACCTGACATGTAAATTTTATACAAAAATAGTTATTCAATAAAACATAAAATACTACCTTTAGGTATGATGTTTTGTTCTTATTTTTGTTATCTTACACACTTAGAATATTTTACAGTGTTCGGTAATTTTTTACCGAACTTTCAACAGCTGAACAGTTCGGTAATCCGATTTACTGGATTTCGGTAAAATTTGACAAGTTCCGGTAAATCGGATTACCGGAACTTGTCAAATTTTACCGAAATCCAGTAAATCGGATTACCGAACTGTTCAGCTGTTGAAAGTTCGGTAAAAAATTACCGAATACTGTAAAATTTTCTAAGTGTGTACTATTTTATATACTTCATGTATTTTTTTTTTTTTTTTAATATATTTTATATATTATTTTATATATATTATATAACATATTTTATATATTTTATATTTATATATTTTATATGTACATTATATGTTTTTATTTCTTATTATTTTATTTGTTGAATAACTATTTTGTATAAAATTTACATGTCATGTATCTTCGGCATTTTGATGGTTGGCAACTTACACTATATGAATCTATATTAGATTTGGTTTAAGGACATAATATCAAGATGTAAGGGATCTGGAAATGTAAGTTTGAGATTCTTCATACTAATTCCCATACAAACTTTGAATAGTGTGTGCAAAGCCAAATTAAAACCAAATGTGTTCAAATTTTTTTGGAACTATCAAGACCCGAATTGGCGTCGATTAAGCTTAGGGGAGCAAAAATTTTGAAATTTGCATCAGCCTAATGAGCGCCCGAATGATCGGCCGCAGGACGAGGCTGATGGTTGTGGCTAGAATGAGTGGAGGCTTGCTGCCGCTAACTGCATGCAAACAGCCACTCCACAGCTCCACGATTGTTGTAAGACTGAATCAAAATTTTGCTAAGAGCTGGTATGTTATGGCGACGGATGCTATTGCACAAAAGAAGGCGGTACCAACGACGGCAATGTGATAGAAATTGCATCAAAGGGGACGAACTTTAGTCATTGTGCCACAATAATTGGTTTTGATTAGTGCACGCTAGACGGATGATTTTCTCAAGAGATATATGCCTAATTTGCTGTCCACCGCCAGCAACTAATCCGTTATGCATAACTAGTAACTAAAATGAACTATACTAAATGGTCAGTGGGACGTATTGCAGTTCGGCTCGAATAATTTGTTCTAGAACTTTGTTTATTGGGTTTTCAACGTGCTTGTCATTTACATCATGATGAGGCGTTTAATGAATGCTATGTTCGCCCCGGCTGAGTAGTAATTAAAATTTAAATCAGCACAATGAAAAAATTCAACCAAATTCTTTAATTGGCAAACTGATTTGGTCGTCCTGAAAAGGACGGATTTACTTGACAGGGGAGAAACATGGTTCCCGATTGAACTTGGTTGGTCTTCTTGGTTCAGATCCTCATCGTTGCTGGTGACCATCAGCGGGTGACGTGGAACAATCTGTTGTCTGTTTGTCACGGGTGACTTTTTCCCGCCAACTCGTAGGCTTCAGCAGCGAGGTTGACGGGAGCATCAGCACCAACGCCGCTCCGACCAACGACTGCTCGCCAGTACACCATCCAATATGCTTGCTGCCACCGACTGCGTTTCTACGCCACTACACAGCTCCACGACTGCCGAAATACTGAAGCAAAATTTCAAGGTGTACCTCTTTTATAACCTTCGTGGCTGGTTGGGAGACGTTCGTTACTTAAATATGAAGTCTGCGTTAGGAAATAACTGTGCATTTGGTAAATTTACTCTGAAAAATCGGTGATGCTTCAAAAAAGCAGTGATGCTTGAAAACTTGATGTCAAAACTATGATGACGTTTCGATGTCATTTTTGTCGAGGGATATTTCAATGTTTGTTGCAAGCTAACTTTTTCTTTATCCTTTAACACTTCACTGTCATTGTGATGATCTTACACGCAAAAAAAAAACCGCAGTAGAAACTGCCATTTCGAGGGTTAAATTGAGCGCAAACACCAACAATTTTCAGCTGACTTTAAATGCGTTTGATTTTACCATGCCTGCGTTTAGATCAACCATGGTGCTGTTGATAAAGGGTGTCCACGATGAAATTGCCACACTATGAAATTGCTCTAACTTTTTAACCGTTGAGTAGAATTGAATGAAAATTTGGGTGGATTTAGTTCATAGTGCATTATTTACATCCTGAAAGTTTTAAAGTCCTGTGATCAAAACTCGCGGAAATGGGGTCGAAAGGACAGCTCGTGCGTGATAAAATCTTGCGCATTCATCACGAGAACGAGGATCTCTCGCATCGTTCCATCGCTAAAACGTTGGGAATCGTGAATTCCACGGTGTCGCGAGTGATTAAGCGGTTCGAGGAACGGTTGACCACCGATCGGAAGCCCAGAAGTGAAGGAAAAAGTATTCCGTACAACACCAAAAATCACAACCGCGTAGTTGGGGCCTTCAACCGAAATCCGAACGCCTCCGTTCGGGATGTGGCTAAGAAGCTGCACCTAAGCCGAAGTTTTGTCCAGAAGGCCAAAACTAAGGCTGGGTTTCGAACGTTCAAGTACAAAGTCCGCCAAAACCCGTGCCAGGAAGTTGTACCTCAACATGCTGACGAAAGTTGAATGCTGCATCATGGACGACGAAACATATGTGAAGGCCGACTTCAAACAGATCCCCGGCAACCTGTTTTTCACGGCCAAGGATAAGTTCAGCGTTCCGGAGCATGTCCGCACTCAGAAGATGTCCAAATTTGTGAAGAAATTCCTGGTTTGGCAAGCCATCTGCACGTGCGGGAAGCGGAGTGCACCTTTCGTGACCCAGGACACGATGAACGGACAGGTGTACATAAATAAGTGCCTCCAGAAGCGGCTGCTTCCTCTCCTGAAGGCCCACAACGTCCCAACAATCTTCTTCCCGGATTTGGCCTCATGCCACTACTCCAAGGACGTGCTGAAGTGGTATGCGGACAATAAGGTCAATTTCGTGCCGAAAATGTTCAACCCTCCCAACACTCCGGAGCTCCGCCCCATCGAGAAGTACTGGGCGATTATGAAGCAGCACCTTCTTAAACGACCTAAGGTAGTGAAGACAGTCGGGGAACTGAAGAAAGTATGGGTTTACATGCAAAAAACGGTTGATTCACAGGTTGTGCAGAATCTTATGGCCGGGATTAAGGCCAAGGTGCCGGCATTTGCGTATGGACTGTAAATAAAATACGAGTAAAATGATAAAATGAAGTTTAATAGTTATTTCTCAATCCCTGAAAATTTGATGGCAATCGGATGAAAACTCGAATTTTGCGAATCAATTTTGTGTGTGGCAATTTCATCGTGGACACCCTTTATCAGTATGAGGTCTGTCATACATACCACAAACATTGAAGGTTTTACCATATAGTTAGTAAATTTTACTTAAATTTCATGGTAGTTTTGAAGATAGGCGTAGTCGGGTAAAATGGTAGTTTTTACGACAAGATTTTTTTCTGTGTACCAATGGTACACACAAAAAAGTAAAATTGTGTTATTGAAAGTTTTGCGCTTTTCTTCTAAAAAGTGTTAAATTTTCATTAAATTGAGAGTAAAATCATTCACTACAGAAGTTATGTATTTGATTTGAAAGTGTAATTTTTCGGTTCAGTGTGTAAATTTGAAAGTTTTGACTCTTCTTACATCAATAGAAGGGTATTAAGATCGTTTGAAAACTCGACTTTTTATCCGAGGCCCACAGGGCCGACTGTCATATACCGTTCGACTCAGCTTGACGAACTGAGCACATGTCTGTGTGTATGTGTGTGTGTGTATGTGTGTGTATATGTGTGTATGTGTGTGTGTGTGTGTGTGCGTTAGAAATAATGTCACATCGGTTTCTCAGCCATTTGTGAACCGATTTCAGTTCTGTTGACGGCAAATGAAAGCTACAACATTCCCATAGAACGCTTTTTTTTTTTTCATTCGGACATTTCGTTACGAAGATATGAACGAAACAGTACTTGACGGCCTATTATAATAGTAATCACACAGTTTAGTCTCCGATTACATACTGAGCTCTCTTTGTACCGATTTTAGTTTTGTTTAGTTTTAGTTTTGATTTGTGCCAAATCAAAGCTATGAAATCTCCAAATAACTGGTCAAAACTTCATCAAGATTGGATAATCCTTCATGGAGATATGACCAAAACAATACCTGAGAGCACATAATTGTGAGATGAAAATATACTCGTTGCAGTGCAAAACCAAACAAGATCAATTACACCAATCGATGCCGCTTGCATTCTATTGTGTCGCATCTGGTGCGTTGGATAGCACATACAGCGGACTAGCCACACTATGCGACTGTATAGAATTAGAGCAGCATCGATTGGCTCGAGTGGTCTGGTTTTGAACTGCAACGAGTATATTCGAAAATTACACTTAGTCTCCATTTACTATTTTCAACGAACATGTACTTATTAAGCATCTTGAATCCATATCGATAATCAAAATTGACGCTCAGGATTGTCTAATAATTCATTCTATGGTCTGATTTTCTGATGAAAATATATATTCAGTACCATACTGGCCACATTTGAGTTCGTAATTCTAGTGAAGTGTAAGAAGGGTTCAGTCTCACCATCGGTGGAATAATTCGGGTTTTTTTTTCTTTTACCGTAAAAATGGTAGAACTGTCATATCCACCAACACAAAGCAACTCATTGTCCTCTTCCTCGTCATCGTTTGGATTTTTTCACTACAGTTGTTCGCGTCCGCGTCTACTGCGTGGTTTTCGGTCATGACCGCTTCCGTATGCGTTGTGTGATAATTGCGTTTCGTGAAAAAAAAAAATTAGTAATTCTTGGCACGATCGCCGATATACAAAAGCAATAATCTTTGTCTGAAGGATGGGTACGTTACTACATGAATGTTGAAGTTTTAATTTAATAAATCAACCCCCTTTTTGCAGCGGGGCCACAAGCGACGACAAACGGCAGCGGACGGATCACTCTTGATGGAGAACATTGTTTGAAAGTTTTTTCATAATAAAAATAATATGTTTTCGATTATGCCACGGTTTCATTTAGACATTAATAGAGGAAATGCTTGTAAGATGGAACGGCTTGTAAGATGGAACAGCGCCAGTTTTGACATTCATAGCGACAACACTATCGCGCTGACAAGTGTTAACATCATTTTTTTACTATTCTTCAATTTGCTTTTGGAGTTCGATTTAGCTCTTCCAGGCTTCAATGTTCGAAAGTGTTTGCATGATTAAAAAAACAATTATTTCTAGTGCTTAATAAGCGGAAATTTCCCATCGATATCAGAAGGTTGACATTTGTGTTGGCTAGAATTTTTTGTGTATTTTTATGATTCAAAGGCATTTCCAAACATATCGTAAAGTGAAACAATTTTTTGATGTTTTGTGTTTATGGCGTCATTTTTGTAAGATGGAACACTTGTAGGCTTGTAAGATGGAACACATTTTTTTTTCGTTTTAAACAATATGAATGATTTTTTTTATGTTTTGAAATGCCATGGAATCAACAATAAATTGAAATATAACAATAAATTTTTAAGAAATTTCAATTTTCGATGAATTTCGAAAAAAGTCCATAATTTTTTTGATGACTATAAATAATCAGTTCCGTGGGCAAAATTTGAGCCTTTTAGTTCCTCTTTCGAAAGATCATCGAAAAAATAAAAACTATACATGTGACGAGCAAAAACCGAATCATGTTCCATCTTACAAGCCATATTTTTAAATTGCAATTTTCGATGGATTTCGAAAACAGTCCATAACTTTTTTTTTATGACTAAAAATAATCAGTTTGTTAGACAAAGTTGGAGTCTTTTAGCTCTTCGTTCGAACGATGTCTTTGATTCCGCGAAAAAATAAAAATTATACATGTCATGAGCAAAAAACGGATCGTGTTCCATCTTACAAGCCTTTCCTATTCTATTTATCTGAAAATAAAACCATTTAATGGAAAAGTATATTTTGGAACATAAATAATTAACTTTCATTTGATTTCATTGATTTGACAGTTCTACAATTCATTTTGAAAGTTTCAACTTTTAAATGTACAGAGCAGCAAAATTTTGAATTGGCGGTTTGAGGGTTTTTTTTTTAAAGCAACCCGCTCTCTTGGGTTCTCTTTCGACCAACGCAACTTTTCAATTTTGGCAATGTTTTTTTTAATAATCATTAATCTTTGTGTTTACACACTAAGAAAATTTTACAGTATTCGGTAATTTTTTACCGAGCTTTCAACAGCTGAACAGTTCGGTAATCCAATTTAACGGACTTCGGTAAAATTTGACAAGTTCCGGTAATTTTTTTACCGGAATACAGGGTTGCGGCTTATCATTTTTGACTCAGGCATATTCATTTGCCAATATCTCCTTTCAGAGGGTCGATTTGATAATATGATGTATGATGAACTTGTAGTGCATAAGTAGACCTACAACTTTGTGTAACAGTGCATTGCTCTAACTCCTATATCTTCGACATGAGAGCGTATATTCACAGTGATCTTCACGATGATAATCGCGTGATCTTCACCGCGAATTTCATCGCGAAGATCACTGCGAATATACGCTCTTATTCCTCAGATATAAGAGATAGAGCTATGTATTGTTAAGCCAACTTGTAGGTCTACTCATGCACCATAAGTTCATCATACATTATATTTTGAAATTGAGCTTCTGAGAAGAGCTATCGGCAAATGAATATGGATAAGTCAAAAATGATAAGCCGCAACCTTGCCGGAATACTGTAAAATTTCACCGAAATCCGGTGAATCGGATTACCGAACGTTCAGCTGTTGAAAGTTCGGTAAAAAAAATTACCGAATACTGTAAAATTTTCTAAGTGTGTAGTAAGTGGGCCACAAGCCAAAGCTGGATTTGCTCTTCAGTTGTGTTTGTTCCAGTTTGTTAGACAATATAAAAAATCTAACTCTCTAAACTAATTTATTTCACACCAATACTAATATTTTAAAATCAAAATTTAACTCTATAAAACAACTTCAAATAAAAATTCACTTAAACTACATAACTATTTCAAGAACTATTTACACTTGAGCCCACTCAGGGTCTGTCCGGGTGGATCGAATTTCAACACAATTGCTTCATTTGTAGAATATACGTCAGATAGAGAGAAAAAGAAGACTGGGAAAGACAAGCACAATAGGGAATCTTCGCAAAGTATAAAACTATTCAAGATTTGATTAACTTCACTAGATTTATTTTCTCATTTAATTTGGGTGAATTTGAGGAAAAGTGTAGGATAAGGATAGAATTTTATGTGAAAGTGGAAGGTTAGGGTAATAACGTCACCTGGTGTCGGTTATCGGGTGGGGATCTTCGATTCGATGTCGACTATTCGGTGGCGACCTCGGGATAACGGTGGTCGGTCTGGATGCGGTGGGGGCTGTTTTTTTTTCTTCTGTTTCTGTTTCTTTTTTATGCACTAGCTGCTCATACAGTTTGTTTTTAATCGTTCCTGACCGCGTGTTTTATTTAATTTTTTTTGCGGGCGTTTTATTTTCGCTGTTCGTTTTACTCGGGACGTTAACTGTTGTTAGTTTATTCGATATGGATATGAAGTGTGAAATTTGCTCGTTGGACTCTGCCACGAATTCACTTATGTGGAAGTGTACTGGTTGCCCATGAGTTTTTCATGCAGCCTGCGTGGGAGTATCAGTGCAACGAAATTCGCTAAGAAGCACAGTGAAGAGCAGAAAAGTAGATTTTAGCGCGTACCTTATGCCATGCTGTGAATCTTGCCAAGAGCTCGTACAAGCTAAGCTAGACTTTAATCGTATCGTCGAACAGCAAAAACTGCTTACAGAGCAAATAGATGCCAATACCGAGGTGACGAATCGTTTCGCGCTAGAACATGATCAACCAAATATTATTCACGAGGCAATTGAAGGATTGGAAAGCTTACTGCAAGGATTAAAAATTGAGCTCTCTGCAATAAACAAAAACAGTAGCTTAGCTGGCAGTGTTTCTTCTAAAAAAAATCATGTAACATCGCTTTTTGATACAGCTATGCTGGCATCGAAAGAATGCACGGCTGCGTCATTCAATTCAGTAACGACAAATTTATCCAACGACCTGCGAAATATAAGCGAGGAATTGAACCATCTACAGCAGCTGTCCATAGAAATCGCATCAAACTGCACGATGACATCGAATCCAGTATTGGAACTGGACATACTTGACGAGCTGAAATCATTGTCAGTGAACATAGCCTCCGTCCGATGCAGTGCTCCCGTCCCTCCCACACCTGATTACCCCAGTCTTGAAGTTGAGTTGACCCGAAAAAATGACTCTGGTTGGCGACTTTTGGGTACAAGGAAGGTGTGGAGAGCTGACTGGACAGAGTATGATGACCGGCAGTTGCGCCGCAATAAACAAAACAAAATTGATGAGAAGGCTAGGAAACGTAGGAAGCAACAACAAAGGGCGCAAAATAATCTTGAACGTAGCAGCAACAGTAACTTTAACCACATCAACTATAGAAGCGCCAGCAATACCCACCCCTTTAACATCAATCGCAGCAACAATCATAGTCACACTATCAACGAACTTCTCCCTGATAGAGAGCTTCTTGCAGCAGCGAAAGATCGGTTCTCTAGGCCATCGATACAATGTCAACGTAGCGAAACTCAAAACCCGTGCCCAGTCCCACGTCCCGACCCAGCGCGCGTGCCCCACTGGATGGCTTCGGGGAGGACGCCAATTCAATTTCAACGAGGTGAAATTTTAAACCCGTACCCGGCGTGCGGTGTATTTTTCCGCCCCGACGCAGCACGCCCGTTCAGCATGTGCAAACAAGCTTCAGGGTTTTCCACGAAATTGACGAACCCTTTGGAGAAAGGCGAGGATCTAGCAGAAACTGCCCTTATTAAAGACCTGACGACCTCTCTAAATCAAGGAGAGGTAAATAGTTTTAATGACATAATTTTACTGACTCATTCAAACCAACTACTTCACCTCAGACGCAAATAGGAACTGAAATTTTGGTGTATTGCCAAAATTTCAATCGAATGAAAGGTTCCGCTAAGATTAAAGAAATCCACAACAAAATTTTGTGTTGTTCCTTCCCAATTATTCTGGCAAATGAAACCAGTTGGGATGAAAGTGTTCGAAGTGAAGAAGTTTTTGGTAATAATTACAATGTTTTTAGGGATGACCGTAACTTTCACCAGTCTGAAAAGAAATCAGGAGGGGGTGAACTAATTGCCATTTCAACAAATTTCAATGCAGAAATCGTCTCGGCAGAAAAATGTTATGATTTTGAACATGTTTGAGTAAAAGTGCAAATGTCGGGGGAAACACACGTCTTTGTCTCTGTGTATTTTCCACCGAACAATGCTCCCAAAGACTCATATGAAAAATTCTCTAGTATTGCCGATGAAATTTCGGCCAATCTTACACCAGAAGTGAAAATTCACATATACGAGGATTTTAGTCAACGTAGTATTGATTTCTTTCCAGACACAGAAAATGAATGTATCTTACTTCCAGTCGTTGGGGAAAATGAAACACTGCAGTTTATATTTGACAAAACTCAATCAAACAATCAAATCAATCATGTAAAAAATCAGCAGAATTGTTATTTAGATTATTTATTAACATATTCGAGAAGACTTCTAAGTTACCGAATCTCTTATTCCATTATGGAAAAATGAAGCATTTCACACAGCAATTGAGTTTTCCTTATTCATACACCAATACCACAAGCCCGACGACAGCGAATATAAAGAGGTCTTTCAATATCATTTGGCAAACTTTGACAGTATTAGGCAAACGCTTAGTAGTATAAATTGGCAAACGATTTCTAGAACCGAGGAAAATATCGAATCTTCTGTTGATGCATTTTACAAATTGTTATTCGAAGTTATAGTTGAACATGTACCATTGAAAAAAATAAGGAGACAAATTTATTCAAAAAACCCAGTATGGTATACTGAACAAATAAAAAAATTAAAAAAAAACTGCAAGCAAAAAGCACATAAGGTACACAAAAGAAATTGTAGCAACGAGAATCTGGTAAATTATTTGAATATTTGCGACCAGCTAAATCAAGCCGTCAATATAGCCTTTGGTGAGTACATTTCAAAAACCGAGTTAGAGATAAAATCCAGTCCAAAACAATTCTTTAACTATGTAAAAACTAAACTGAAATCTGACAATTTTCCATCAAAAATGTACCTAGATGAAAACGGTCTACCTCACCAGAAATTTGCAATCTACTTCAAGATATATACACCACATTTTCTGAAGCAGATCGTGATCGCAAATATTTCGGTTTCTTTCCAAAATTTAGTAGAGATATTAGTGTAAACAACATAAATGTGAATGACATAAGGGAAGCATTGAAAAAATTGGATGTCTCCAATGAATGTGGGCCCGATGGGATTCCTCCCATTTTTCTGAAAAACTTAGCTTCGGAGCTTACAACTCCCTTGTTTTGGCTTTTCAATATGTCGATCGAATCTGATATTTTTCCCAACTCGTGGAAAAGTTCCTATCTAGTACCTATTTTTAAATATGGCAAAAAATCTGACATACGAAATTATCGCGGTATTGCCATTATCTCTATCATTCCGAAACTTTTTGAAGTGATCGTTAATGAAAAACTATTTTGTCAAATTAAAAATAGAATGTCTACCTTGCAACATGGATTCTTCAAAGGACGCTCAACTAATACAAATTTACTCGAATTCGTCAACTATTCGCTGGTTGCAATGGATAATGGAAACCATGTTGAAGCTCTATATACAGACTACGGCAAGGCATTTGATTGCATTGATATACCCATGCTTCTATTCAAACTGCAAAAAATGGGTATTGAGCTAAATTTTCTTAAATGGCTCGAGTCTTATCTTACTGATCGACAACAAATAGTCAGATTTAAAGGCAAGACTTCAAATCCTATTCGAGTTACTTCAGGAGTTCCTCAAGGCTCCCATCTCGGCCCTCGTTTGTTCATACTATTTGTAAACGGTATTTCCCTCATTTAAAAAAACTTAAAAATTCTTTTTTTTAACTTACTCGTTTATTTGAGAGGCTCAAGTACCATAGGCATAACGGAGCCGACTTCTTTTTCATTTTTATAATGACAATAACTTCCTAACTATGTTAATTTTGGAAAGCCGAAAAACTCGCGACTTGTTCGAGGTTAGGGATTACAATAATTCGGGTAGGAATGGGGAAGTAGGAATCTTAACGTTAGCTTTCAACGGCAGGTTGGCGATGCGAAATTGTTGCTGTTGGTCTGGCGTAGATGTTGCGTTGCGTTGAGCTGTAACGATACAACGGAAGCGGTATTACGGGGGAGGGGGCGAGGTGGACATGTTAAAACGACAGCTAAGAAAGGATCAAACGAATACATCTATTTGTTTCAAGAACTTGTAAATTAGCCCCATATAGTCCAAGTCCAGCTTACCCAGCACATCTTTGATATCTTCCTTCTCTGGTTTCCCTCGGGCCCGTAGGGATGCGCAAAGATCAGATCTGGCAATTTTGAAATCGAGGCAATACCAGACAAAATGGTTGATGTCCTGATAACCTGCACCACAGCCGCATTGATTGGTGTCTGAGAGCCCTATTCGATAGAAATGCGAGCCTAGCGAGTAGTGATTGGACATTAGACGACACATTACCTTGATAAAATCCCGGCTAATATCCAACCCTCTGAACGACGATTTTTTCGATACCTGTGGGAGAATAGAATGTAACCATCTGCCCAGATCCCCTGCATCCCATTTTTGTTGTCAGCTGATCAAGGCCTGTTGACGGGAAATAGCAAAAAATTCGTTGAAGGCGATTTGTCGATCATAAATATCGCCTGTCATAGCGCCCACCTTGGCAAGTGAGTCCGCTTTCTCATTACTCGGAATGGAGCAATGAGAAGGGACCCAAACCAAGGTGATAGTGTAGGAATTGTTTGATAGAGCACTCAAAAGAGATCGTATTTCGCTAACGAGATACGGTGAGTGCTTTGCTGGCCTCATCGAACGAATAGCCTGAAGTGAGCTGAGACTATCCGTAAAAATGAAAAATTGATCAGAGGGAAGAGAGGCAATTCGCTCTAATGCATAGTGTATAGCCGCCAGCTCTGCGACGTATACGGAGCAAGGATTTTGTAGTTTGAAGGAGGCGCTATGAATTTCGTTAAAAACACCAAATCCAGTGGAATCCTTTGTTTTTGACCCGTCGGTGTAAAACTTCCTGTCACATCTGACATGGCCAAACTTACTTGCAAAAATTAATGGAATATACTCCGAACGGAGTGGATCTGGTATTTCGCGAGCTTCTTGCTTCATGGTCAGATCAAAAACTACAGTAGAACTAGAGAAGTCTTGGGAGTAATCACGATTAGGAACATTCGAAGAAGGGCTCACCTCCAGAGTCATATACCAATAGTACAGTGTCATGAACTTAGTTTGAGGATTTCGTTCGATTAGCTTTTCAAAATTTTCAATTACCAATGGATTTAACACCTCACAGCGGATGAGGAACCGGAACGATAGCTCCACAAAACGATCTGATAAAGGAAGAACTCCTGCTGATACCTCTAAACTCATAGTATGAGTTGACTTCATGCAGCCTAACGCGATACGAAGACAACGGTACTGGATTCGCTGCAGCTTCAGAATATGAGTCTTCGCGGCGGATTGAAAACAGAAACTACCGTACTCGAGAACCGACAGAATCGTTGTACGATACAGCTTTATCAGATCTTCCGGGTGGGCTCCCCATCATGTTCCGGTGATTGTGCATGAAGTTTATTCTCTGCTGGCATTTCTGAATCAGATACTTAATGTGCTTTCCCCAGGTGCATTTAGAATCGAATAAGACCCCTAGGTATTTATAAGACAAACTTTGAGTTATTGTTTTACCCATTAGTTGAAGCGGTATTTGTGCTGGTTCACGCTTCCTAGAAAAAACAACTAACTCAGTTTTTTCCGGAGAGAATTCGATACCCAGCTTTACAGCCCAGGTAGACAAATTGTCTAGAGTATCCTGCAACGATCCCTGCAAGTTGTTCGCCCCTGGTCCTACAATTGAAACAACGGCGTCATCCGCAAGCTGTCTTAGCGTGCAATTTTCCATGAGGCAGCTATCGATGTCTCTGACATAAAAATTATAAAAAAGGGGGCTTAAACAAGAGCCCTGGGGGAGACCCTTGTAGCTTATTCGTGAAGTTGTCGAAGAGAAAAGCTCATATGTTTCTCAGACAACAAATTGTACAAATAGTTGTTTAGTAATGGTGAAAGGCCACACTCGTGGAATTTGTCTGAAAGGACGTCTACACAAACTGAATCAAAAGCCCACTTAATGTCCATGAAAACTGAACCCATTTGCTCATTTTGGGCATAGGCCAGCTGTATTTCCGTTGAAAGCAGCGCAAGACAATCGCTCGTTCCTTTGCCTCTGCGGAAACCAAATTGAGTATGAGATAGAAAGCCATTAGATTCAATCCATTTGTCGAGCCGATGGAGAATCATCTTCTCTAGCAGCTTCCGTATACACGAAAACATCGCAATTGGACGATAAGAGTTGTAATCCGACGCGGCTTTCCCGGGTTTTTGTATAGCTATAACTCTAACCTGCCTCCATTCATCCGGAACAATATTGCACTCCAGGAACTGATTAAATAAGTTCAGCAAGCGCCTCTTTACGACGTCTGGGAGGTTTTTCAACAAGTTAAACTTGATTTTATCCATTCCTGGCGCAGAATTATTGCATGAAAGAAGAGCAAGAGAGAATTCAAGCATAGAAAAGGGCGCATCCAATTCGTTACGATTGGTTTGAGTATCGCGAGTAATTCGTTGCACCGGAACCGAATCTGGGCACACTTTCTTAGCGAACGCGTAGACCCACCGGGAAGAGCTTCCCTTGTCTTCATTCACCGACGACGCATTTCGCATTCTTCTCCCGACGGTCCAAAGGTTCTCATCGACGTCTCACGCGATAGCCCTTCGACGAAGTGACGCCAATATCCGCGTTTCTTGGCTTTGGCGAGGCTCTTAAATTTACGCTCAAGAGCAATGTACCGCTCGTAGTTATCTCGCGAACCACGCTTCCGATATGCTTTAAACGCGACGGATTTTTCACGGTAGACTTCAGTTCATTCGTCGTCCCACCACGGAGTGGGCGAACGTCGGCGAATTGTTGATCCTGGTACCGGTCTGCGCTGTGCGTCGATCGCACATTTGAGGATTAACCCGGATAAAAACCGATACTCTTCCAACGGAGGAAGGACTTCGACCGATTGCTCGCCATCGATTATCGCTTCAGCGAATTTACCCCAGTCTATGCATTTCGTGAGGTCGTACGCAATGTCGATCGAGCGAGATTGACACGAACCATTGGTGATTGAAATTTTGATAGGCAGGTGATCACTACCATGGGGATCTTGAATCACTTTCCACGTGCAATCCAATGATAGTGAATTCGAACAGATTGAGAGGTCTAATTTGCTTCCAGGGTTTGGAGGTGGAGCCACGCGTGTTACTTCCCCAGTATTCAAAATAGTCAAGTTGAAGTAGTCCATGAGGTCTAGTATCAATGCAGAACGGTTGTCGTAGTACGGTGACCCCCAGGCTGTACGTGAGAATTAAAATCTCCTAATATTTATTTATTTATTTATTTATTTATTATTAATCTCCATCTGACACTTTAGTCTTAATGAAGATGGACAGGGAAAAGACAATTTGAGACGGGAGAGGCTCAAATTGGCATAAAAACCCTGTCATATTCTTAAATATAAATAACATAAGATACAAATCAAACATTGACATGAATACAACAATGAAGGAAGAGCAAAATAACTACAATATACATAGATCACAAGTTACAAAACCAGGTTAAGATGATAAAAAAAATAGGAAAATCAGTCGTTTTTTCAATTGTCGTTAACATCTAGTAGATCAACAAATCATCTCGGTCCATAAGTCCATCGCATTTTATGTCAGATTCCTTAAATGATGTTGCATAACGGCAGCAGGGACGTGAAAATCAAAATGACTTGAAACGTCGTTGAAGCGAGATGCCATGAAGCGTATTGGGTCGTGTTGGCCGTATCTAGTATTGCGGGTTGCCAAATGCAAAAAACTCCGCCGACGAAGGGAGCGTTCTGGTACATATATATTAATATCCGCAAGAATAGCAGGTACATCGATATCTCCAACAAGGACCTTGGCAACAAAAACTGCTTGCATGTCAATCCTTCTTTTCTCCAGGGTTTCAATTCCTATAAGCATACAGCGATGTTCATATGGCGGCAGATTAAGGCGGTCACGCCATGGTAGATGACGAAGAGCTAGGCGCACAAACTTTCGTTGGATCGATTCGATACGGTCAACCCACATAATGTTGAACGGACACCAAACTAATACAGCAGATTCCAGAATCGATCGCACCAGAGCACAGTACAATGATTTCAAACACAGAGGATCAGTGAAACCATCGGTAAGCTTAAATATGAAACCGAGCTGTCTGTTCGCTTTCGAGATCACATCGTCAATATGAATTCGGAAGTTGAGCTGGGAGTCCAAAATCACACCAAGGTCTCTAACCTTTTCCAGCCGTTCTAAAGCATGCCCATTGAGACGGTAGTGAAAAATGATCGGCAGACGTTTTCTAGTAAACGAAATAGTGTTGCACTTCGTTACACACAGCTCCAAGAGGTTCCGTTTACTCCAATCCGCAAATAAATCCAACAGTTTCTGCAGGTAGGTACAGTCCTCGATACACGTGATAACCTTGAAAATCTTCAAATCGTCGGCGTAGAAAACACGAGTTCCAGATGGTAAAATGAACGCAGCGTCATTAATAAACAGCGAAAACAGTAGCGGGCCCAAGTTACTCCCTTGTGGAACACCAGATGATATAGTAAACACATCTGAAAGCGATGAGCCTATTCTAACTCTCATAGACCGCCCGGACAAGTATGATTTGAACCAACCTACAAAAGCTATGGATACTCCGAGTTTCTCGAGTTTTCGAAGCAGAAGATCGTGGTTCACTCGGTCGAATGCAGCTTTGAAATCAGTGTATATAGCATCTACTTGCATGCCAGCGTCCATCGATCGAATGCACAAAGAGGTGAATTGCAAGAGATTTGTCGTCACGGATCTATTCGGGTAGAATCCATGCTGGGCAGTAGATATATAGTTCTTGGAAGCAGCGAAAAGCGCTTGATTGACAATGATTTCAAAGAGTTTTGAGCAAGCACTCAACGATGTTATTCCGCGGTAATTAGCAATGTTACAATTGTCGCCCTTTTTGTGAACGGGGGTCATGTCCGAAATCTTCCACGCGGTTGGGAATATCATTTGTTGCAATGAAATGTTGAATAGTTTGACTAATGGCAGCACTAAAACGCTCGAACACTTCTTCAGGATGCACGCAGGGATACCATCCGAACCGCACGTAACAGAGTTTTTAAGTTTACGTATCGCAATTTCGACGTGCTCCTCATTGATTTGAAAAATTCCAAATTCAAACCTGTCGGATGGTGTTTCACGGAGAGCTGCATATACATTCGAGGAAGAAATCTGCCTGTTCGAAAAAGCACTCTTAAAGTGATCAGCAAATAACTCACACTTGATGGCATTGGTGCTAGAGGAACGATCATTGAGATACATAGTCGAAGGTAATCCATTATTTTTGCGTTTCGACCGAACAAATGACCAAAATCGCTTTGGTTGCAAACGTAAATTTGTCTGTGTACGATCAATGTAGCGGGCATACATGAAGCGATTATATCTCATGTAGTTATTACTTGCCAGAACGAAGCGACGTTTCAAGTGAGGTGAACGATTACTCTTATATTTCCGAAGAGCTGCTCGGCGACGTCGTTTTAATCTGCGAAGATGGTTGTTTGTCCATGGAGGTTTCAATGCAGGTCGTCGAAGTGGCACATGCGTATCTATAACACGGCGAATCTCAGAGTTGAACGACTCAACGATTTCATCTATATTTCGAGTGCCATCCAAAAATTGCCAATCAATCACAGAGAGCGCTTCATTCAACAGGTTATAATCGACACGATGAAAATCAGGCCGCGGATTGACATGTAATTGCTCAAATCTCACGGGTAGAGGCAATGTAACAGAAACGTCAATAGGAGGATGTGCAATGTCTGGATATACAAATACATCAAGCGCCTCAGAAATACTGCAACTGGGCAAAGCTGTATCGTTCACCAATATCAAGTCAAGAATACGAGAATTGGAATTCTTAATTGAGTTAATTTGTGTCAGACCGTTAAAACAAAAAGCATCACACAATACACCATCCGAAGTCGAAAATCGAGATGAGCCAGCATCTATATTAAGCCCGCCATCCTCTGAAGCAGTCCAACAAATGTTGGGATGATTATAGTCTCCAAACTGAAGCGCCATGTCACATGGTTTCAAACTTGCCAAAACAGAACTTATAGATTCACTATGAAGCGTTATTAGATTAAAGTCGTCTCTACGGTCAGGAGGAAGGTATACTACTCCAATACTTATGGAACACGTTTGCAATTTAATCTTTACCCATAACTGTTCCAATGTCACGCTAGTTGGGGCTGGGTCGACATAACAGCATAATCTAGAGGATACTGCTATCAAAACACCACCACCGCGACGCTTTTTACTATTCAGTGGATTACGATCCGTCCGAAAAACTGTGAATGAATTTCCAAACAGTTGAGTCGATAGAATACAATCGTCGAGCCACGTCTCTGTTAGTACTATCACATCATACTCCGCATCATGCACTGCCAGATAGAAATCGTCGATCTTCGTTCGAAGTCCACGAACATTTTGATAGTAGATGCGAAGTTGCGGTGAGATGTCGGAGGAAGAGATGCCTCTGAATTGAGTCGGGTGAACAGTAGAACCGCCTAAAGCGGGGGAATCTGGCGTGGTGTTGCAACACGGAAGCATATCAGGCACAGAAATGTTGCATGAAGATATGTACTTGCCTGTAAATAAGGGTTGGGAGACCCCATCACCGGACTCGACCACAGGACCAGAACGACTCTGATGGCAGGAAGCAGGACTAAGTTGCTGGCAGGAAACAGCTGGCGCGACTGGGTCGAGTGGCTGGGAGTCTCCCATGAGGCAACAGGCAGCGCGTTCTGGTAAATATGAAATAAATACAGGCTACAAAACTAACATCCGGTTGTCAGTAGGTTTCATCAGTGAAGCATTCCGAGAAAAAACAGGTACATTCTCGCAACGACTACTTAGTGATGCGATAGGGTCCGCTGTGGCGCTAGAACACGGAAGCTGATCAGGCAGAGAAATGTTGTTTGAAAATGTGTACTTGCCTGGAAGAACTGGCTGGAGAACCTCTTCAGCAGAAGCGACCTCAGGACCGCGACGGCTCCGATGACCGATGACAGCATGAGGCAGGACTGAGTCGAACTGAGAAGAGGTCTCCAATATGCTTTCTAATGCGCGTCGCGGTGCAGCTAATCCTCCATAAAACGATTCTCCGACGGTGATAATTCCTCTCGTACCGGATCCTGATTCAGAGTTTGAGACGGTATCCAAAAATTTGTAGCCACTCTAGTGTCTTTAAATTCCCGGAAGTAAATTCCCTTTGGCCAAGTTGCAGATGAGAGAGCTTTGTTCTTAAATTCAGCATTCAGTCCAATTTTAAATGAAATAAAAGACATTGAGCTGACATCTTTTCCATTAGCTACAAGTCTGATAACTTCCACATCGTCGGTTCCAAGGCGTTGGATGGCTAGTGCACGCACTTGATCGACTGTTACATTGCGAGAAATACGTGAGAGATACAACCAGAATTTTAGATTTGATGCTGCAGCAAAATTTCCAAGCGATGGTGACAATGACTCAGCTGAGCCACACATCAAAGGCTGTTGAGGAGGTTTTTTCACTTCAGATTTTCTAAAGAGTCGACGACGGACAGAACCATTAGCAGTATCAATTTTTATCGAAGACCTGGGTGTCAGTGAGTTAGAGTTTATCAGCGCAGTGAAATTTAGTCGTAATTCATTCTTCAGCACATTCATAATTTCTAGCTTGAGGTTCTCGATGATTTCATTATGCTTGCTGAGTACAGTTTCTTGGCCAGATTCGTAGGCTGATCGGACTGATCTGCGAAGTCGGATGTCACTCATTAAGTGCGAGCATGATTTGCAAAGCCAAAATATTTGTGTGTTTTTGGTGATTTCTTCCAGAGCTACGGTTGTCATTCCGCTACATTTTGGATGAAATACTGCATTGCAGAAACCATGACAAGTAATATTTGTGCCCATGATTTCGGTAGCACAGGAGTGGCACGTATTACTCATTTGGAATCGCCTTACGATATGCAACCACAGGCCACAACAACTTCTACGGTTAACTTGTATGCAGATGTTGCTAGGCGGGAAAATATGCGAGCAGGAATGAGTAGCAGACAATGAATTGTAGATCAGCACTACCGAAATTCAATCACTGAACGGTGGTAAAAACACAACGGAAATTACGGATATTTCACAATCGCGCACTAGAGCAAGGTGGTAAAATGTCAAATAAAAACACAAGATATTTTTCGTATGTGAATACGCGGTTAAAAAGTAAATAAAACGTAGAGCGAACGGTTATACAAACGTAAACAAACAGTGGCTGGATATCAACCGTAGCTCTGGCATTGCGAGGCAAATAGTCGAAAGATCCCTGCGGGATATTGCCGTATTCGGCGGCAGGTATATGCTGGCTATACTAAAACTTTTGCCTCGAATAGTCACTTGGCATGCGACTACTTCAGGGCCTGTCATCGAGGGGAGATCAATTCTATAAAAGGAGTGGAGCTTATTAATCCCCTATAGCACCCCTCCATATGAGTCCCCTCGATCCTGCCGAATAATGTTAAAATCGTGGAAAGAGAAATCTTTATCAGAAGAGAGCCATGTTTCACAGAGAGCAAATACGTCACAATGCGATTTGTGAACTAAAAACTTAAGAGCGTCCAAATTTTTTTAAATACTTCTACTGTTCCATTGTAGTACTTCGATCAAATCCCCGACCTCATTGGATAAATTATCCATCGAAAGATATGATTGAATCAAGAAGAGGCCATTTTGAAGACAGTTTCTTTAGAAGAGGTTTTACAAATGTAAGGATCATGTTGATGAGGTTCCTCGTTGTCAGTGAGACCTCGAAAATGGTGAAGATGAATTTCACAATCCCAGAAAGAGACATTTTTTCGGAGTCTTCGACTTGACACGGTCGATATTCCGGATGCCTTGGTAGTTGGCGTTCTGGGCAAAAAACTGGAACAACTGGGGTTTTAGATGTTCCCGGAAGTGGCGGAAAGTCACCAGCCAGTGGTTTAAAACCTGGAGGAGAAACTTTTTTTGTATTGCCACCACTTCTTAAATTGTTCAGAGGAGGGTGAGGAGCCTGTTCTACAGTCAGCGCGTTTTGAGATGCTTGCTGACGGTGCCATTGACGTCTTGCTGTAGCGCGCTTTCTCTTCGCTCCCGTCTGAACAACAGAGTACTCCTCAGCATCCTCAAAGTCTGAGCCCTGATCATCTGTGGGCAGGGAAGAAAATATATTGTTCTGGTTGGGCTGGTGGAACAGCGGCCGGTGGGATCTTTTTAAAAATCTCTGCATAAGACCGCTTCGACCGCTGCTGCAGCGAACGAATTTGGTGTTTCTCCCGCTCTGTATACTTCGGGCATACAGCGAGATCATGTGGAGCTTCCCCACAGCATATACACTTGGGGTCCGTAGTGCAGGGACCCTCCACATGTTGCTCACCGCATTTGCCGCATCGTGCTTTGTTACAGCAGTAAGGTGCAGTATGACCCAACTGCTGGCACTTGTCACAGTGCATGACCGTCGGTACATAGAGGCGAACAGGTAAACGAAGCTTCCCCAACACGAGGAAATTCGGCAGGGCAGCTCCAGAAAAGATTACACGAAACGAGTTTGAGGGCTTTTTTGTGCCATCGGATGACACATGGTTCATTTGCCTGACATCAAGTACCTGAACTGATGGAACGGCACGATTTTTGAACCCACCAGTTCCATGGGACTTGATGTCAGCGCACGTCAAAAACGGTTCGGTGACCACTCCGGCTATTTCTACTACGTGCGAGGGAAGATACACGTGGTATTCTAGAGAAAAAGCTCTGAGGCGACAATCCTGTTAGCTTCTTCACGATCACTTAGAGTGATGCGAAGCTTACTGCGACTGGGAGAGGTTATATCTTGAATGCTCCGAAATGACTTTGCCAGATCTTTTTCTATTTGAAATTTGTTCAAAGGTTTACTTTTGGGCCGAAAAAAAAACCAGAAAAGGACCTTTAGATCCGGCTGGATAAGCTTTCCGGCGGGGAAGCTCGGAGGAGGATGAACCAGAAGGTGCTTTAGTTGGTGTTGGCTCCGAACCTTTTTCTGTCTCCATTAATGGTAAATGGGGAAAAGGTAACAGAATGGGAGGAATATCATCATCCGAACAATCAAACTCCTCCGAGCCCCGGCTCGGATTATTTTCATCCATCGTGGGGACTTAGAACGCCCACGAGGATAATTAAATAATTGTGCTCAATTCAATATCAGGAAAAAAAATCAAAATTTACTAAGAAATATAATATAAAAATGTAGGACACAATAAGAATGTTCATAACTGAATTACGTGAATTAGTTATTTGTTTACTTAATGCGATTATATTTTCCTAAAACATGCTCAAAAAAATCCACATACACAGCTCCTATCACAGAGAGAAAAAAAAATCAAAAATTAAGAAAACGAGATCCACTTATAGGTGGATTAATCAACCAAAAAAATTAACCAATAATTAACCAAAAAAAAAAAAAAACTTATAGAATACTAATAAATTTTAAGAAAGGTTTCCTGTTATCTGGGAGGATTAATCAACAAGAAAAATTTCAAACCCAAGAAAAAATAATAAAATATATACAAAAAAAAAGCAAAAAAAAATAATTTTTAGATAAATAAATGAGATAATTTTTACCGGTGAGGTACTTCTGCCTGCAAGGGGGATTGTCCTCTATCGTCAGAGAGTAGTGGAGCAAAGTGGAAACAAAAAGAAATGTTTACCTATTGTTACACTTTGGTATGATGCGGCTGCTAGGTATCGGTCTGCACAAAGCCTCCGGGTGCGTGAGGAACAAAGCCTCGATCGACGCGATGGAATGGTGCGGTGATGACGAGATGTGATGATGATGATGATGATGATGATGATGATGATGGTGATGGTGATAGCCGCCGTAGGGGAGAACAAAATTCTTCTCCCTTTCGGTGTCGATTACGGGTCGTTGGATGGTCCTTCACAAGGCTCGCCTGTAAAGGCCACTTCCTTCGTCCGAACGTCGCACTGTGGCACTATTTAACCGGCTGTTACACTAGCCTTAGTGCAGAGAAAAAAAAACCACGATCGTGGGAAAAAAACCAAAAAACTAAAAAACCAAAACGTATTTCGATTGCGGAGCTAACTGAGTTATGACTTGCACACTCGAACGTTCGACAAGGAATGTTAAAAATTCTTATTTATGCGGACGATTTAAAGATATTTTTAGAAATAAAAAACAAGGAAGATATAAGACTATTCAAAAACGACGTACTCTAATTTTATAATTGGTGCAAAAAAAGCCTTTTGCAGCTAAACGTTCAAAAATGTAAATCAATATCATTTAGTAGAAAGCGGAATACATTAGACTGTACAATCTCTCTAGGAAACCAGGCAGTTGAAAAGTGCGGAAGAATTAAGGATTTAGGTGTTATTTTAGATAAGAAACTAACATTCATTGACCACTATAACACAATAATCAGTAAAGCAAGTAGCATGCTAGGATTTATAAAACGATTTAGTTACAGCTTTCATGGCCTATACACAATAAAAACATTATACATTGCATATGTGAGGTCAATACTTGAGTATTGTAGCGTAGTATGGTCACCTTTCTCAGTCACGCACAAACAACGAATAGAATCAGTTCAAAAGCAATTTATACTGTTTGCCCTTCGAAAACTAGGTTGGACAAAATTTCCTTTACCATCTTATAAAGCTCGTTGTATGCTCATCAGCATCCAAACATTAAAAGAGCGTCAAAAATTTGCAATGGTCTCAGTTGTAAACGATATCGTTTCGCATCGTATTGATTCTGAACAACTTTTATCAAAACTTAACTTTTACATACCAAGTCGTCAACTACGAAATAGAAATGTTTTTACTACAAGCCACCATCGTACAAATTGTGCTAAATTTGGACCTTTAAATCGGATGATGGCAACATACAATATGCATTGCGAAAACGTTGACTTTACAACGACAAAATGTAAATTGAAGCAATACTTTAATGATATTTGATAAAAAGCTGCTCATAAATGTACTAGTATAGAAGCCAAATACTGTTTCAAATATATTTATGTAGATATAAGAGTGACAAAATATGTAAAAATAACTGTAACAAAAGGTCTACACATGATTGACGTCAAATAAATAAAAATAAAAGGTATAAGGGGTTGAATAAATATATTACTTCTAATTCAAATTTTCCAATTAAATTTATTTTTATATATCTAATGTTATCTTATATTTCAGGCGAAATTTATAATATTTACATACAAAAATCGGGATTCGAAATTCAAAATTCAAATCCAAAAGAATATTAACAAAAAAAAATTTTAAACAAAGGAATTACAATATTTAGTTTTTAGGAAATATATTTACAAAATAAAAATTAATACAATAGAAAAAATAAAAAAACAATAAAACAAAGTGAAGCAATTGTGATTGTTACCTATTGAACAGGTAACAAGTTATACCGTAAATCGATACTGCAAGAGATTTTCCCTCTGCAAAATGAGAAACTTATCGAACAACTTCTTCCAAGAGATTTCAAAGGTAACCTGGCCATACTTTGGCAATCCAATCAATAATCTGCCGTAACAATACACTTTTTCAGTCGTTGTTCAAGAGACAAATCCTTGCCCTCCAAAAAGAGCTTCAGCATCAGTTTTCGTTTGTATCTAGTTTTGATTGCATTGATCACCGATTCGATCCAATGGTTGACATTCTGCTGTTATATTAAGCGCACTAAGCAGTTGCTGACACCCACAATTTAACAAACAAATAAATGAAAACAAAAACAAATAAGTCAAGCGCCCCTCGCTCGACATTCACGTATGACGATGCCCCCATATTGGCGAATGCCGTTCGCTAGTTGGGTTGCAGTCATCCCCAATTAACAAACGGCTACTGTGTTGTTATTGTGTGTTGAAAAAATACTGTTAGTTTTTACGGTTTTCAGGTTTGTAGGCCGGGGGCGCTATCTGATTTAGTATATTTTCTTGAAAGATTAGAGTTTTTCACATAACATATCATAAAACATCGATGTATCGTCCGTTATTTGAAAAAAAAAAAAAAACGGGTTCTGGATTTTTCCATACGAATAGATTACCATGCGTCTTCATTGATAAACAATGTATGATTTATGATATGTACTACCACCCATTGTATCACGGAAACTAAGTCCGACAGCAATGAGCTCTCCTCGCTGTTAGACTTGATCAAGCTTTAATAACCACAGATTATCCTTATCAATGCCATTGTATGAAGGGCCAAAAAGGGGTTGCGGTGGATCGATAGGCAACATCACTTATACGTATCCACAGGGATAGTAAAGAATCTCCTTCCAACAACAAAATTGAGCAATTGGTCAAAAGTGCAAGCCGTCTAACATGAGGATGCCCAAAAGGCGGGGAGCTCGCCCTCTATTCACAAACTGTGTAGTAATGGAAGTTGGCATTCCCACTCTTCCCATCGAGAGTGCTTCAATTCCACGATGGTCCCTCCCATTCCCATGAATATTTATATTAATCTATATATATATATATATATATATATATATATATATATATATATATATATATATATATATATATATATATATATATATATATATATATATATATATATATATATATATATATATACTATATATATATATATATATATATATATATATATATATATATATATATACATTAAAACGTATATATATATATATAAATATATATATATAGTATATATATATATATATATATATATATATATATATATATATATATATATATATATACGGTGTTCAATAAGTTCGAATACAAGTTTTCATCATTGCGTAGGTATGCGCCATGTACATATTCTGCATTGGTATTGGTGTCAGCTTTAGCTTCATTCATACGCTACCGAATGTGCGCAGTGTTGACATTCTGTTAGTTGTTGTTCGTTTGTTACGCGCGATGAAGAGTATCGGGACTTCGTAATTAAGCGTTTTTGAACGGTGAGCGACCCGGCGATATATTCCGGCTGCTGAAATCGCATGGGGTCAAGCGGAACTTTGTCTACGACCATCAGGCGATACCGGGAGACGTCCTCGACCAATGACCGTGCGAGATCCGGTCGGCCGCGTTCAGCGAGGACGCCACGGGTCATCAAGATCGTGAGGGAGCGAATTCGGCGCAAAAGAACCGCTCAATCCGGAAAACGGCTGCAGATCTCAACGTTTCCATTGGAACCGCTCACACCATACTCACCAAGGACCTTGGTTTCAGGCCTTACAAAAAACGTAAGGTCCATGGCGTTTCGGAGGCTACCAGCAAAAAGCGGTTGGATCGAGCTAAGAGGATCCTCTCTCGGCACGCTGGTCAGGAGTTTGTTTTTCGGACGAGAAACTGTTCGTGCTGCAGCAGCCGCACAGATGTGCAAAATGACCGGGTGTGGGCGCCATCGAGGGACAGCATTCCTGAATCCAATATAAACATCCCTCGGTTCCAAAGTGCCGCGTCGGTGATGGTTTGGGGGCAGTATGCAAACGTGGTAAGCTACCCTTGGTGTTTATTGAAAAAAACGTCAAAATCAACGCGGCGTACTACAAAACTGAGGTTTTGGAAAAGGTTGTTGCCCCCAGTCTCCGAAGCCTCTACGGCGATGAGCACTACGTGTTCCAGCAGGACGGTGCACCAGCCCATACGGCAAATGTGGTTCAAGCCTGGTGTCGGGACAATTTAACCGACTTTCTGGACAAAACTTTGTGGCCTCCCAGCTCCCCGGACTTGAATCCTCTCGACTTTTTGTTTGGTCCTATATGATGGCGAAGCTGAACGAATACAAGGTCAGCACTTTGGATCATTTCAAGACGGTAATTCTCAAAATCTGGGACGAAATGCCCATGCAGTCCGTGCGTGCCGCCTGCGACGCGTTCGAGAAACGTTTGAAGCTCGTTAAGGAGTACAAAGGGGGGTCATTCCAAGAGAAATGTTGTAAACGTTCCTGTAAACATAGCTTTCAATAACATAAACCAAAAAATAAAAAACATGTTTTCATTTTTTTTAACAAATTTTGAAAGTGTATCCGAACTGACGTGAACACCGTGTATATGTAGATATATATATATATATATATAGTATTTTTTTTTTATATATATATATATATATATATATATATATATATATATATATATATATATATATATATATATATATATATATATATATATATATATATATATATATATATATATATAGTATATATATATATATATATATATATATATATATATATATATATATATATATATATATATATATATATATATATATATATATCTTCTATACTAAAAATATATAAAATGAGATGCTGTCCGTTCAGATGACAGCTAATAACTCATACGAACGACTCAATGGAATTACTTGATTTCTTTTCATTTGATTCGTCTTGAATTCCAACAGGTTTTTAAAATAAAAATGTACGAAATTTTTTCGGAAAGTAAAAAAAAATCATTTAAATTAGAATTTTCCCTTTGTATGGAAAATATCATAATAGAAAACAAGTCACACCATCCATCGAGTTGAGGCGAAACCGTTGGAAAATTTTATAATGGCGTCTTAATCAACAAAACAAGGGACGAGAGTGGAGCGAATCTCTCATTGTTACTTAGGACTTTTTGAAAAATTATGAGAAAAACGGTAATACACTGAAGTTGTTTATTATGCGAGTTTTTGTTTACGTGTTGTTCAGAATTCACGCGAGGAGATACTGTTCACTTAGATTTTGTCATTAACGCGTTTAAATAATCACTTTTTGTTGCTTTTTACGAGGTTTTCGTAAATTACGGGTTTGTACGTGAATTCTAGGAGCTATCAGTTGTTTTTAAGGATTTTTTTCATGCGCGCTCATTCCTGCGTAAAAGGCAACCTCACCCAAGTAACATTGCCAAAACCATCCAGCTTTACTAAGTTTTATTAAAGTTTTATGAAAGCCACCAGAAATCAATTCGGTTTTATTATGGCAGCAAGAGATGCCAATAGGTTTCAAATTTTAGTCAGGTTTATAAGAACCTAAACAGGCTTTTTAACAACAATCTTAGAAACCTTAACTTCTAAAATTTTATCCCTATCAAAGTTTTCATTTTGACTTTGTAAAATCAGTAAAATTTGTTTGAAATACCTGTTTTAGGACTCATTCAAGTTATCTAATTATGGTCAGTTGAAAAAGCATTTTAAAACCATTTTGTTTCCAGCAAATGCATTAAACAGCTAATTGTGAATTCGAAAAGCTTCCAAGTGACTAGATAGTTTTATGAGTAACCATTGCTAAAACTGTGATTTCTTGTAATCGCTATATTGGAATGAATGAAATAATTGAAATGTGGAAAAAAACACTAAATTTTTAATGTCACACAATTGAACTGTAGATCTAAGGCAAATTTCGGTATTCGTTCAGATAACCTTATTGAATTCCATCAATTTTTCAGAAGTTTCTTGATTAATTTATCGAATATACTTTTTAAATTTTGTTTTTGATGTTGTAAACTCGCATAATTTCCGAGGCGCATTAATTTTCAGCTTTATTGTGCCAATATATCACCATACAATTAAATGCGCATATGATTTGGAGCATGATATGCTAAACAAAAAACTCAACTTGTTTTATATATTTGCTTTCAAAACATAATTCTTCAGCACTTGAGCTTTTTTCTCAGCCATTATTTACTGTCGAATGAACTCAGAAGAGCAGAGAATCGAACAAAGCAGAACAACAAAAACCAACCACGATATCGCCGTGAATTTTGACAGCTGTGGCTATTCGGTCATTATCTTTCATAATAACATCTTTCACTAGAACATTTTCAAAAATCTTTATGGTCTTGGAAAGGTTTTATTAATTTGTTCTCATAACCGTCTAAAGAGTGGACTACTTTGTACGACATTTCGGCTTTAAAGATGCATAGAGGAGGTGTTGGTGGACAAAGCAGTTTTGAATGTAGTTTCACCAACAAAGCTGGAGGAGCGCTATACGGCTGGAATAGAACTGAAATTGTTACTTGGGCAGTGTAAACGTGTAGGTTCACGTATAAATTGAAACGTTTGTATTGGTGATATCTTCGCAGCGAGATGTAAATAGGAGTGAAGTTCGATGGAGAATGAGAGTATTAGTTTTTGTATTCTATGTTGAACTGACAGGTGTATAATAACATTTTTGTTTATATTGGTATCGTTCACTGTTTATATTAATATTGCATCAGGAAAGTGAAAACGAACATATTACTAGAAATTTAGAAGAAACTAATTATGTTGCAATTTCAATTTCAATTAGTATTATTGTGCAATGCCTCCTACTAGACGAAGTAATATTGGTCGCTGCAGCCGCCACGACTGTTAGCGCCAGCAAAATCTTGAATGAAACGTTCTGCATGCAACTCAAAATGACTTGAATCGACAACGCATGGCACGGGCTCGACTGATGTTGCATCGAGACGAGAGAGAGCAGGTCGAAATACAAGCGATAGAAAGAAGCGTAAGCGGGAAGCATCAGAAAGATCTGGTGACAATCGTACCCAAAATAACATCACTAAACGACTACGACAGCAAACCACATTCCTGCAAAATCTTCAACGTGCATTTCAATATGATCCTTTGATTCATTTCAGTGCGGATATATCAATCGCCATTGAATCAATGAGTGAAGTTTGTTCTCATTGTTATGCATTGTAGCTCCCAAATGAAACACCAAATGAATTGTGTTGTGCAAGTGGCAAAGTTAAAGTAACGCCACTAAATCCATCACCAGAGCGTTTGCGCTCATTGGTGTCTGGATCAGAAAGTGATTCTAAACATATTCTGCAGAACATCCAGAGTTATAATGGTTGTTTTCAAATGACTTCGTTTGGGGCAACGAACATATATCTATCATATATAGAAATGATAATGCTGTCCGTTCGTGACAGCATAACCTTACGAACGACTCGATGGAATTACTTGATTTCTTTTTGTTTGATTTGCCTTATTTCAACGATAGGTTTATATGAAGAAAAAACTAGAAAAATTTACTGCAAAATGAAAAAAATTATTAAAACCAGAGATGAGATTTTGTATGTGAATATCAAAATACGAAAAATGCTCTTGCTGTCTCACATGTTCGAGTCAGTAAGGAGGAACCGTTGAAAACTATTATAATGTACTTCGTAATTAAACATATAAAAAAAACGAGAGAGGAGAGATCACTTTGCTTTTGTTACTTTGCACCTTTGAAAAGATATACAAAATATGATAATACACTAGAATCCGGCTTATTTCGCAGTTTCCATGCGGTTGTCGGAATTCTGACGTGGTTTGCGGAAAAAATACGCGGTTTTCGTTATTCACGCGAGTAGATACCGTTCGCTTAAATTTGATCAAAACGCGTCTCAAACCTAACTTTTTTCGCTTTTTACGAAGATTTTGTAAATAACAGGTTTTCACGCGGATCCAGGAATTTACCGGTTTTTAAGTAGTTTTTTTCCAGTGTAAACGATTTACAGCGTGTTGATGCACGTATAAACTGGAACG